>VZTY01029989.1:80106-93370 GCA_013400935.1 Turnix velox | reverse complement strand
CCCCGGGAGGGAGCAGGGCCTGTCTCCACCCTGTGGAGGTTTCTACAGCACAAATGTAATGGGGTGTTGGCTGGTATCCGCCTTGTGAAGTTGAAATAGATCGGAGAAGGACGCGCACCTTCATAACTCGGGGCGGCAGTGATTTAATCGGGGGGTGATCATGTGCTCGGAGAGGAAAAGGAAGTGTTTCGAAATCCTTGTAAAGGTGCTTGTGATTTTGCTTTTTATTCCGGTTGCTCCAAGCCGTGACCCGGTTTTGAAAAAGACTTCGAAGGATGCCCTGCCCTTAGGGGTAGTCTCTGGAAAGCTTCTCGTGGTGGTTTTGAAACTGTGTCTTAATTCTTAAATCGGCTTTCGAGGGAGAGTCTGGAGCGCAGGCTGGAGCCTTTCAGTCAGGAGTGAGGAAAGGCTGTTCTGTTGGAGCTCCTGCCTGACTCCTGCTACAGATAGACACAGCCAACAGGGTCAGCTCAGCCGCTCTCTATGACACGGTGGCCATTGACACACAGTTTGTGCCATCAAAAGGAGAAAATACTTGATTTAAAGACACTTTTTCCAGAGCTTATTCTGTTCGTTTTCCAAACAAAAAACTTAAATGACAGGCTAGATGGAAGAAAGAAGTTCTTTAGGGTGAGGGTGGTGAGACACTGGAACAGGTTGCCCAGAGAGGCTGTGGATGCCCCCTCAATCCCTGGAGGTGTTTAAGGTCAGGCTGGATGAGGCACTGAACAGCTTGATCTAGTGGGAGGTTGGAACTAGATGATGTGCAAGGTCCCTTCCAACCCAAACTATTCTATGATTCTGTAATGCAAGTCCTTTTGCTGCTCTTCGTGTCTGTAAGTTTCTGTAAGTAAAACACAGTTCACAATTTCTGCAGCAGTCATCAACAGCTGTGTGAAGTGAGGAAAAAGAGCTCTTCCTAATGTGGAAATCTCTGCGAGGAAATTATAAACAGATCCTTTGTATTTTGAGAACTTTGTAATACACAAAAGCTGAGGAGGAGCTGTTTGCTAGTGCTTGGGGTGATAGGATGAGGAGCAGTGGTTTCAAACTAGAGCAGGGCAGGTTTAAATGNGCAGTGGTTTCAAACTAGAGCAGGGCAGGTTTAAATGAGACTTTAGGAAGAAGTTCTTCCCTGTGAGGGCAATGAGACACTAGAAAAGATTGTCCAGAGAGCTGGTGGAGACTCCATCCCTGTAGAGAGACATTCAAGGCCAGGCTTGCTGAGTCTCTGAGCAACCTTATCTAGCGCAAGATGTCCCTGCTCTCTGCAGGGAGTTGGACTCAATGGCCTTTGAAGGTCCCTTCCAACCCAGTGCAATCTGTGATTCTGTGCTAAAAATATTTTTAAACTGAAGTTTTCACTCCAATAATTGCTCCACAGTCCAGGTAATGCACAGAGTGATGTGGCAGACAGCTAGTTTGATGAGTCAAATTAACTGCCTAGTTTTACTTTATGAGATGCAATAATGATGCTTCGTATTTTTCAGAAAGTTATGCTTTCCCAAAATAAAATGAAGAGCTGCATTTATACAAGTTGCCACTATTTACCTTAGTGATGGCTTCTTGCATATGATAAAACTCTGCTTCTGTTTCACCTTCTTTATTGGAACTGTCTGAAAAACAACAGGATTTCGGTGTTTAATTTTCACATACTTTTTTTTTTTTAAATGCAATTTACATAGTATTGATTAAGTCTTAGCATTTGTTGGCTGGAAAGTTTAATGAAGAAGTGTGTTAGAATGTGGAAAAAAAGAAAAAAAACCAAACAAAAAACATGAGGACTGATTAAAATTCTTCAAGCCTGCCAGAAGAGAACAAAGTAATTAGCAGCAGCTTTTAAACTTACAGGGTAGGGTTCTAGATTGAGAGAGGGAGAAGAGACTTAGATTGGATAGAAAACAAAGGGAGGTTTTTTGGCTTTTTTTTTCACTACAGTTTAAAAGAACAAGACGCCACAATCCCTTCTCTCCCCTTTCTTCCCAAAGGAAAAAAGATGATCTGACTTAGCTGACTACGAGACACAAAAATATCTCTTTATGTAAATTGGAATAATAACAGTATAAAATTACTATGAAATGTAAACTAAAATTTATGTGGAATTTCCTTGTATGTGGGTTTGAAGCAGCTCATGCTGGCTTATCCAGTTCAGTGTGCTGGTTCTCATCAGTGGGATTCATGAGCAAACTCTCTTATTTTTCTCACTTGGAGTAGAAGACTTGCACGTCTCACTGATGTAGAACGAAGCAACCCAGGAGTTATGAGGAGGTCAACAGTGCTCAAGAAGCTGCACAGCAGGAGGATGGTTTTGTATTACCTCAGGTTTTGGCTGAGGGAAAGGAATGCAAAATCCTCTCTTCTTAAAAGTGGAAGATCTTGCCACTTCAAGATTACTTCTGGCAGTTCCTGCAGATGACTTGGTTATCAGACTTCGCATTAGTTAGAATTTTATGGGCCTGGTTCCACAGTCATTTCAGAGTTTATGGAAGGTTGCTAGTTGAAAAAAGTTTCTGAAATTGAGAAGGCAAATCCATTTTTTGTTCAAAGAATCAAAGCATAAGTGATACTGGCAGAAAATACCTTAATCCTGCTGATTTCAGAGTTCGTTTTAAGCACCTCAGGTAATGTCTCTGACTCATGGCAACAGAAGGGTTTTCTTAGTATACTGAGATGAAAATTGGGAGGACAATATAAGATTCATCAGTGTTGGATTTGTATTGATGCTGAATAATCAAGACAATCTTAAAATGGGGTTTGTCTAGAATTTTTTTTAAATCCATTTTTGGGAATGGGAAGTACTGACTGGTTGTTTTTCTTAAACCAGAAAAATATAGTGGGTAGTTACTTTGTTTAGCCCTCTTGTGCTTTTTGGTGTAGGTTAAGAAAACAATATGGGAAATGGAATAGATCTGTAGTGTAAGAAACTCCATTTGTACAAGCTCTTTTTATCTCTTTGACAGTATGTTTAGATTAACATACTTAGACTCAAGATGTGTTTAAAAAAATAGCTGGAGGGGATGAGTAAAGTGAGGAAATCACTTAAATTATATGAGGAATACCAGCCTCCCACTACACCAGTTTGCTCAGTGCCTCATCCAGCCTAGCCTTAAACACCTCCAGGGAGGGGGCAAGTGGTAGATAAAGTAATGATCAAGTTGACAGACTAGGAAGCTGAGAATACTTGTGCCATAATTGAGAGTATTTTATTAGAACAGGTCTTGACAAGAAGATACAATGGATTTAACAGGGTGAATTTGATTAGCTTCAGATCAGTACAATTATTCATAAAATACGGGGGAGAATGGTGAGGGGACATAAAAGACACTGAATGCCGTGAATTTGAAACAGACTTTTCTCTCTTGCTTCTCTCATTCTGCAATAAAGGGTATTGAAGCCCCCAGGAGGAGGTTCTAGTGATCTCTTTGGGAGCACAGAAGTTTCTTCTTCAAGCAAGCCACACCGGATGGCATCCAATATCTTTGGAGCATCAGAAGAACCTCAAAACATTCCAAAAAGAACAAACCCCCCAGGTGAGAGCAGCCACCTCCATTAGAGTGTGATTTGTCTCTTGAGTTGTAGCACAGATCTGGGTTTGTATTCCTGAAGTGGAACACTGAGATCTGTCCTTTCATGTTCCATTTTTACAACTTGAGTGGGCCCGAACAACAAAGCTGTTCAGAAATCTGATTATATGGATATTTCAGTGATCTCCATGTTCACAGGCTTTCTAGCACAAGTCTAATTCTTTTCAAGATGAGTTCTGGGAAATGATGAAATGAAACTTTCTGTGGTAGAGCTGTGTCATCAGTTACTGAGTACAGCTGTATGTTTGAGGTCCTCTAGTGAATTCTTGGAACAAAGTGTTCCAGCTGGTATCTCTAGGCAAGCAAAAGTGAGTCTCTAGACAGTAGGATTCTGGAAGTCTTTGTGCATTTAGGGAAAAAAAATAAAGAGCTTACAATTGCCTTTCAGGGGGAAAAGAAAGTGGTATTTTTGAGGATTCCACTTCTGCTCAGCCTCGTCCACGCATGAATCCACCTGGTGGGAAGACAAGTGATATCTTTGGGTCTCCTGCACCTACCTGTGTTGTGCGAGCACATCCAAACAAGCCACCTCTACTTACTTCTGGAGCTGGCAGCTCAGCCAGTCCCCTTAGTCTTGTCACAATGCTGTGCCAGTGTTCTTTTTAAGGTGACAGACCTGAATTATAATGACTTTGAGATAGACAATCCTGAATTCTTTTATTGATAGCTTGCTATCTTTGATATATGAGATCTCAGGATAGTCTGTAGTTTGCAGTGAAACTATTGATTAGGCTGTGTTCCAAAAAAAAAGGTAAAAAAAAATGCTTCCAAAGCCATCTTTATTTTTACTTATAAGTGAAATGGGGTTGGAATTCTTTCGACTGATGCTTCGTGCAGCCTCTGGAGTGTATTTTGAAAGATTTGGTCAGAAGAAAAAGGGAGAATAAAAGGCTGGAAGACAGATTTTTGTCAGTAGTTCTGCTGGTGTAGGAAAGGGCTTTGTTTTGTTCCTCTGCATGTCTTTGTTGGACTGGTCAGTTATTCTTTTTAGTTGCTTTTTAAAGACTGTAGCACTAATTCCTGTGAATTCCTGACAAACAGGACAACACTTCAGAAATTCCAATGTCTGTGATTAGATCATTAGAGTTGTGGTATGTGAACTTACAGTGGAAACAAAGCAAAAATTACTGAAGGATTTTGTGACAGAGTTACTGTTTGATAATATACTAGAACAGCTTTTCTTTTCTTGCAGGACCACATTGTCTTCAAAGAAGATGAAACCCCAAAGAAGCTAGAAGGTCAGCAAAATAAATTCCTTTCTCTCTTCACTTTGAGAAGACAGACAATGAGGAATAGTTTCTTATGCTTCCTCTTAAAAGCATAAGACTAAATCTGGTGTTGAAGATAATATAACTGAGAAGTTTTCCTTCCAGGGTCAGAAATTTAATCATTTGACTTCAGGGAAATGATTCTCATCCTCTTATTGAGAAGAATGCCACATGTGTAAATTGTGATACCCTCTGTGTGTGTCTGTTTTCTTTGATAGGTATAGAATCTATATATTTAAACAAAAACATTGTATCAGAGTGCTTCTTCCTCCATTGCCATCTCCTTCAAGAGTGTAGTTTTGGCCTTCTGTAGTTGTAAATAACAAATAGCTGACTGATAAAATGTTGCTGAGCTGGTTATTGGTAAAGAATTATGGGAATGCTGCTTTTAAGCTCAGTGTGAAATGACTCATTATTTTGTTGCATCCTTTAATTGCCTGAAACTGAAGGTATATTGCTTAGCCTGTGTATCCTCATTAGAAACACTGCAGAAACAATAGAGGACTTGTTGCAAAAGTTAAATTCTACTTCAGGAAAAAGAACAGATCCAGAGAAGCATCACTGTGCTCTGGTGGGGATAGATGGCAAATAGAGCAGCCTACAGAAGATAAGGTGCTTTCTGCACCAGGGAACAGCAAGTTGATCTAATGCCTTTTTTTTTTTATTCAGCTACAGAAAATATCAAAACCCAGCTGGAAGATGGAGCTGAAAAAAAAGATGTGGGCAAAGAGGAGCGATGCAAGGAACCAGAACCCAAGATAGACAATCATGAGCCCCGATTAGGGCCAAGGCCACGCTCACACAACAAAGTTCTCAATCCTCCAGGGGGGAAGTCCACTATTGCCTTCTATTAGGGTCGTCCCTTCTCTTTCACTAATGGAGTCTGCACAGAAATTCTTGTCTGTGGTTCCAAGGTCAGTTTATAGACTCTTTGCGGATAGATTCTTAGGCAGATGGATGAGGGCTATGCTAAAGTGTGTAGGAAGGATAACCTGATGATTTGGGGAGGGGAGGGCTAGGGAGGGAAAGGATGCCCTGTGGAAGATGTGAGGACTGCAGGGGTGGGTGGCAGAGGGGACATTAGTGTAACTTTGTGAAAGATCAGTGCTGCTTTGTGGTGAGTTTATCTGACTGTTAGCTGCTTGACTAGCTGGTGGCACAGATGCTCTTGTGGAGGAGTTGGGTTTATCCCTGCAGTCAATAGGGTAAAACATGGAGGTTGGGTGGGAAGCTGTGAAGCACAGCAGGAAGGCTCTGCTTTCCTTGGGCAACAGGAGGCAGTTTCACCCTGTGCATTGACTTGCAGTCCCTTTGTGAGTACCCTCCACTGGAACAAGTAGTGCTGCTGTGGGTTTGAGTGTCTTTATAGCCTTTGTTTCCCTTTTTCACCTTTTTTGCTTTGCAGCACATGATTGCTGATACAAAGACAAAACATCCTGAAGGTTTCATTTAGACATAAACCATCATATCTTGTTAAATACCATTGCCTCTCCCTCCCCACAGCATTCAGGCCTCTTTGATGCCTTCAGTCATCTGCAACTAGCCCTTGACAAATGTCCAACATACTATTTCATGTAGGTGCTTCTAGAAGACTTTTATTTAAAGTGTCCTGGTTGAATGCTTGTATGGTTTTGGTTAAGACATGGGTGCAGACAGTAGCTTTATGGTGCTCTGTGCAGGAGCATAACATTGCCAATAGAGAATATACCAAGGTGTCAGCCAGCTCTGACCCAGCCTTAGCTTCTGCAAAGGGTTGTGCCCTGTGGAAGTTGTGACTGTTCTACTCTCTTCACCACAGTGCATTTTCTTCTTTATCTGTGCTGATTCTATCAGTGACTTATCTTTAACTCAGCTTTATGTTTGCCTTTGACTGCCTCAGATTTTTGCTGGGAGGAGAGCATGGATTCTCCCCAGCTGTAGTTCTTCTGGGATGTGCTGCAGACTGCTGGTTGGAGAAGCAAAGACTTTAGCAATACAATCCTTTTTGTGCTGGCTGTCTTAAACCATGTTTGGAAGAATGTAGCTATCTTGCAGAAACACTTGTTGAGGAGGATAGCTCCCCTCATTGGTTCTCTGAATGGACTTTCTGATCATATCCAGAGCTTTGATATATGAATGTTAAACATTAGGTGCTTACTATTCAATGTATTTAATAGTGGCTTTTTAAAATTTGACACATCCAAACAGAAGTTGTTCAGATACACCAAAGAACAAGTGGCCTTATCTGTGCTGTCACCAGCTCACTGCTCTTCTAGCCCAGCTTCCCCAGTGTTCTGAGGGGACTCTGAGCCAGGTGCTAAAACTCTGTGATTAGTATTTAGTGGCCTGCTCACTTGGTTTGGTGTCACACGATGACAAATAGCACAAATCAAATACATGGGACAGTGGCAAGGGTAGAAATGGCTGTGAAAAGCAGGGATTTTAGTGCCTTTGTACCTTTCAGATAGATCTGGAGCTCCCTGTTATTTGTACCCCTGGGAAAGCAAGACAGTGATTCGAACTGCAACCCTGTCCTTGATTTATGTTACTTTCAAACATGTATTTCCTAGCAGCCCTGCCTGAGTCCATGCTGCCCAGCCTCTGGCTGAGTCTCAGGCACATCTGTCTGTCTCTATTCCCTTTTTCAGTACTTGAGAAGGTTTTAAGAGGCTGCCATGGGGAAAACTCAACCAGAGGCAGCTTTCTGCCTTGAGAGTGCTGTAACTGTCACTGCCTGAAATGCTGAGCTCAGGCTGGGCACAGTAGTACCTAATGTGTATTGGCTGCAGTGCCTGTCTTCTAAACAGCAGCTTCCAGCTAGGCCTTAGATTAGTCAGATTGTGTTTGTTTTCTTTCTTTCTGTGTAATCCAAACCATGTTTTCAACTCCTCAAGATTAATAAGAACCGTTCTCCAGGGACAGGAAATTGGCAATCAAATCATAAATCATTCAATTATCAATAAACTTCTGTATTTTGTTACTTCATTGTGTGCTGTCAATGTCTTCTTTTATATAACAATTAATAATTGTAAATACACTAGGGAATTTTGTTAACTGAAATGGGGAAAAAATACACCAATCTTTTCAGATCAGCTGTGTTGGAGAGTAAACTTTGGAGATGTGGCATCCTGCTCAGGGGCACCTTGTTGTCCCCAGAGGTGTGAAGGGACAGTACCAAGATCAGTGCCTTTTGGTAAGCAGCATTCCCTGCTGTTCTCATACCATTATGCTCTTCAAGAATATTGTGAATAGCCTTAAATATTCAAATATATAAAATATTGCAGTATGTTTGTAGAATAGTGCAGTCATTCCTCTCAAGCAGGGGATGCTCTTTGTGTGGAGACATCAAACCCCTGTCTGTACCCTGCTGGTGTGTGTCACCTCTCTTCATGTGGTAGATGGTGTTATGAAGGTTTGTAAATTGAAGTTTTGTAGCTTAAGCAGTCAGGATGGAATATGATCCAGGCTGCTATTTTAGTCTTGGAAGGAAAATTATTATGTTACAAGCAGTTTAGCTTAGAAAAGGTTTAAAAGGTAATGTGCTTTCTTAAATCCAGTGTACATTTCTAGACATAGCTGCTGCTTAATTCTGAAATACATCATCCTGCCAGGGCAGTAGGAGACAAAGCTGCTGTGATGTCTTACTCCTCCTCATCCCTGAGAATGCGATTAGCTCAGAGCAGTCTGTGTTTGCCCTGAGGAAGTCTGCTGGCTTCCATGCCAGACTTGATCAGTTTAGGAAAACTTTGCACTTGTCTTCCCTGACATCTCCTTAAAATGTGACTGTACTTGATGCTACCAGAGCCTAAATTGCTTTCAATATACTGCCGTTTACACTAAATGCAACTTGAGAAGAGCTGCCCTTTCTCTTAAGGATACGTAATAATTTATAGAAGTCATTCCTGGTGCTTGGCTGTGTTTAAAGTTTATTTCATTCTTAAAGCATCCTTTGTGCTTTTGTAAACACTGCGAGTGCGTGTGAGGGGTTTGCACAGTGAGAAGGGCAGCTGCCTGTGTAAAATAAGCCTCTGGCATTCATGAGTAAGAGCACCATGGTTTAAAGGACAGAACTTCAGATCAAACCTATTCACTGTCTTTGAAAGCACAGGAAGGCTTGGCTTACAGAAGCATTTCTAGCAAGGTAATAATTAAGCTAGGCTTGTGTGCAAAAGGTAATCAATTTAATTAATTCAGACTCCTGCCTGAAGAATAATGATGTTGCCACTTGCATGAGTATGGAATTTGTGGGAGATTCATCTTAATCCTGAGCAGCCAGTGGCACAGGGCAGCTGAGGTGTGTGGATCAATGAGTGCTGATGTAAGGATTTGTGGTGGGGGAGAGGCACAGGAGCAGTGAAACACAGCTTTAACAGCTAATGCACAAGCCCCAGCTGGGTGTGTGTCACTGCCTGCTCCTGGCAGGTTTCTCTTTGTTGGAGAATGCCTCAGAACAGCAAACACCTTTCACTTGTGTTTCCTTTTCTCACTGAAACGCTGCTCAGAGTCAGTGTCCAGGATGAAATGGCTGTAACCAGAGTATTTATCCTGGACAAACTTGCTAAAAAAAAAAATAAAAATAAAGGGGTGGGAGGGAAAATGACAATTAAGACATTTTATGTCCTAATTATGTCCAAGGCCAGGCTTGATGAAACTCTGAGCAACCTGATCTAGTGCAGGATGTCCCTGCTCACTGCAAGGGGGTTGGATTAGCCTTTGAAGGTCCCTTCCAACCTATGATTCTATTTTGACAGAAAGTAACTCTGAGCACAAATGTATGGAGAGGAATGGTTTTAATGAGAGGAAATGTGAACAAGTTTGATTCCATCTGCTTTGGAGTGCCAAGCCTTTGTTGGTTTATTTCTTTAATTGGTGCTTGAAGGGAGGAGCTTAAATTGCCACTTTGATGATGCTTCTGCAAGCACAGAGTAAAGCTGCAGGTTAAAGCCAGTCACAAGCAGCCATTTGCCATCACTTTATCTAAAAGATAGAGCTGGACTTTTTCCATTCTCTTTGAAGAGNTTTATCCTGGACAAACTTGCTAAAAAAAAGAATAAATTAAAGGGGTGGGAGGGAAAATGACAATTAAGACACTTGATGTCCTAATTATGACAAAGGCCAGGCTTGATGAAACTCTGAGCAACCTGATCTAGTGCAGGATGTCCCTGCTCACTGCAAGGGGGTTGGATTAGCTGGCCTTTGAAGGTCCCTTCCAACCCTATAATGCTATGATTCTATTTTGACAGAAAGTAACTCTGAGCACAAATGTATGGAGAGGAATGGTTTTAATGAGAGGAAATGTGAACAAGTTTGATTCCATCTGCTTTGGAGTGCCAAGCCTTTGTTGGTTTATTTCTTTAATTGGTGCTTGAAGGGAGAAGCTTAAATTGCCACTTTGATGGTGCTTCTGCAAGCGCAGAGTAAAGCTGCAGGTTAAAGCCAGACACAAGCAGCCATTTGCCATCACTTTATCTAAAAGATAGAGCTGGACTTTTTCCATTCTCTTTGAAGAGGCAGAAAGCATTATTGATCCATGTGGCTGAACACTGAGAGGCAAGAAAAATACTCCAGCAGCAAAGGTCAGCATTTAAACGGAGCACCTGCATTTTAGAAGTACCAGCTATTCCCCCTGGCATCTTCCAGTGAAAGTGGAAAACCAAGTTTTTCACTTTAGTTAAGGACTCACCAAAATGGCATTAAAATTGACTCAAATTCTTTACAGAATTTGCAGTCACAAGAGCTGTTCAGTCACACACAAGCCTCTAGAGCTTGGGCTGTCAGGAAAGCTTGGACAGGACACTGATCCCTAGAGAATTCACCAAAAGGCAGTGGCCTTGCCAAAAATGAGTGGCCTGTTTTTTTCTGTCTGGGAAGCCAGCACTGCCTATTTTGTTAGAGTATAGTTGTGGAATATGATTCTTAGTGTGCAAACTTCTGTTCTACGGGGAGAAACAAAGTAATTCTGCAAGCAGACAGAATTGCCACAGTGAGGATTCTGTGACATCAACAGACACTGCTTTCAGTTAAAATGGCAGGGCAACAGTGAGAAAGCTCATCTCTTCAGTGCCTCCTTGATCCTTGCCATCTTGAATGTCTTTATTTGATCAGTAAGATAAAACCTGCACATTTGTTGTGACAATGTTGATGACATTCCTTCAATCCATCCTGACTTCCGAGTGGCTTGCTCTGCATCACTAATGAAATGCTACAGATTGTCATTTATTTATTTTTACTGCAGGCCTTGGCTAATGTAAAAGTTCATACTCATTATGTGAGAGAAACTACACCATCCACAAACAGGAAAAATGCAGTGAAATGACAAGTGTGTGGCTGAGCCACAGGCCAGGCAGAAGCAGGAGCTCCAGTTAAGCTGGGTAGCTTGCTGCTCTGTTTTAAGCAAATGAAGGCATAAAACCCACAAGCCTGTAAGTGCTGCATGGGGATGCCAAGGCTTCCTCACTCAGAAGCCCAGAGTGATGCAAGTTCAGCTTTGTTCCAAACCCCACAGCCACGCCAACATACAGGAACTGCAAGACAGACCAGCCCCAGGCTGTGAAGCAGAAACCCTTCCCAGATCTAGAGACAGCAACTTGGCTGTCCAACAGTCACAAAAGTTTCTACAGGCTGTTTTTAAAATAAAGTATTTCTTCCACTTTCCCCAAATCCTCCTGATTCTCCTTTAGCAGTGTTCCTAGCTTTAAAAGTGTCCCTTTGAGTTATTTTTACTTTTCTCCAGAAACATCCCTACTTTTTGGAAGGAAAGAAAGGTCAAAGAACCCTCATATCTTTTCCACTTTTCTCCAGAAACTTTCCTCCAGAAACATCCCTCATTTTTTAAAGGAAATAAAGGTCAAAGAACCCTCATATCTTTTCCACTTTTCTCTGTTCCATGAGTGGAAGGAGCAAGCATATTGTCCCATATATTTCCAAGTCAGCCAGAGCCTGTGAGGCTTCAGCAGGCTGCTATCAGTCAGAGCCACAAAGCCATGCTTGGGCATCTGCCACAAAGGGGAAGACTCCATTGTAGAAGAACATGATGGTGAGCACCAGGAGCCAGAAGCAAAGGGGAAGGTGATGGATGTCCTGAATCCACTACAAAGACAAAATGTGCACACACTCACCAAGAAATAGTTTTTAGCTTCACAGTAATGTCACTTTCAGTGAGCCACTGAAGGTCACAAAATATTAAGAAATAACAGCAGGTAAAGTGAAACACCGTGGAAAGGCTACTTAAACAGGGCAACGACACAGAGAGAGAAACGAGTAAGAATACTGGCACAAGAAGGAAGAGGTCTAATAGATTTAAGAGCCATAAAAATTACAAGCTGGCTCAGAGAAGCTGCTCAGAGCACTAACTCAGCTGTGGGGAAGGCAGCAAACACACAGGCTCTGAAGAGAAAATACTTGGCTGAGGGCTTGCAGATTGAATACCCTCAGACACAGGTAAAGAACTCATTTGCAGAACCGAACCCACTGGTGTTAATGCCCTCTTCTGGCCAGGACCAGCTCTTGCTGCTGCTCGCTTTCCATACCCCAGGCTTTCTGAAAGCAGAGATGTCCATGATCCACACACCAACCACCTTCTGGGATTCTTGCTGGATAACCCCAGCCAAGCCCAGATGCTTCATGCCCACTTTATCTAATGCACTGAAAGTGAGGGCTGAAACAAAACTAAGCACGCAGAGGAAGGTAGCCAGAAAAGACCAAAGTGAGGAGGTAGCTTCATGACAAGACCAACTGCAGCCAAGACAGAATCCTCTAGGACTCTCCTGCTCCTGGCTTCTCTTATCATTAACAGCCTTTTCCTCAGCAGCCACATAGTTAGACAATTTACTTTTGGCCACCATCAGAATGCTTGAGGAATTTGTCTGCTAAACTTCCAACATCTGCAGAGTTGCCTGTGGCCAGAGAAGCTAAAGCCTAGGCCATCTCTAAAGAGGGCTACTTTGTAGGGCCATGGCCAGAAGACCTTCTGCAGCAGCTCTGTGCCTAAAATTCCAAGGTTAAAACAAGCCAGATATTAAGAAACTTCAGCAGTCCCACGAGCAGCAGAGGTACAAGAGGCAGGCTGGTACCAGAAGCCAAGTGTGAGCTCTTCCTTACTGTGCCCCACTGCAGCTCTACAGCCATCTGCCCAGTTAGTGCTGGGCTCCAGTGAAGTGAGTCACACTGTGCTGGATATGCCAGCAGCAAGTTGGGCAATGGACATCTGCTGCAGACATCCCTCTCTCAGAAAGGGAACTGTATCCATTTTGTTTCCTAAAGAGTCAAAACAATGTCTATGACATAGAAGTGCTTTGTCTGATGCACATATCCCTTCATGGGCTACTGAAGTTGCTGTGCTTGCAATTGTTGCCCAAGCACAAAATCACATAACACATACCCTCTTTTCCTCCATCTCCTGCCTCTGCCCTACACCAACACTTTTCCAGCCCA
>VZTY01029989.1:0-68220 GCA_013400935.1 Turnix velox | reverse complement strand
CTCGTGCTCCCATTGGTGTGCACAACATTTCACACTCTGCCAGTCACTGCATATTAAGGCCATGTAGTGAGATGTCTGCAGATATGTGCATCTCTGCTTGGTTTATCTCTGGTGTGATGTGATGATTTCTGATTATGTGCTACTATTTTTAGTTCTTCTCTTACTTTGCAAAAGGCAGCAGCACAGGAAACCAAGTGATTGTGTTGTGCTACTGCTTATCATAGACTGGCCCCAGCTGGAAGGGACCTTTCAGATCACAGGGTCCTACCATTGACTTAATACTGACAAGAGCCATCACCAAACTCTATTACTAAGCTCTGTGTCTGCCCATCTCTTAAATTTCAGAGGGATGCTCATTCTTCTGTGTGAAGTTGATGATGTGGATTGACAGACATCTGATTAATAAGAAGGAACAACACAAGGAAGATGATGGTTGGGGATGTCCCCTCCCTTGAGGTGTTTAAGGCCAGACTGGACAAGGCACTGAGCAACCTGATCTAGTGGGAGGTGTCCCTGCCTATGACAGGGGGCTTGTACCTAGATGATCTTTAAGATCACTTCCAACCCAAACTATTCTATGAATCTATAAATATTTTTCCTGTGAAGATTAGTGTGTGAGCCACTGTCATAATTCTGGTTTATTATAGAGGAGTTATCTGGCTTGGAATCTTCTGCTAGAGACTAGCAGAAAAAAAAAATCCATGTGACTAATTGATGTATAACAGCTTCATACTTGTTTTCTGAGATTGATGAGGTTTTTAACTGTTTAACTGTTCGTTCGTTTTCAGTAATTGTTCTTTAAAAGCAAATGTAGGGGCTCTGGAAAAATTAGTTAAAATACTAAAAAAAAAAAAAGGCAGAAATATTGTATAGAAACACTATATCAGCTGTGCTGTTAAGAGCTGCAGGGAGTGTGGACTGTTTCTTCTTTCATTGCACCATCTACTTTGTCACAGTGAGATTAAAAAAAAAGAAAGGGAGAGTACTTAGTTTTTCTTTACCATCAGTGGAATTATCCACTCCTTATTTCTGTTTCCCACCCTTAAAGTTGGAGCTGGGTCCTGTGAAGTCACTGAGGTGTGAGTCTGAACTGAGCTCTGGGCAGTTCAGAGTGACCAGTTAAACCAGTGCTTCTTTACCCATAGCATTTATTAATTTTTTTTTTTTGTGGTCTCTTGGCAATACCAAAGTGCAGGAACTCAGCAAAATTGCATTTCAGTTTTTAAACTTAGTACCCTAGACATTTTAAGCCATGCTGTTTGAGAGCTTGGTTTGATTGTTTGCTTGTGCTGGTTTTTTTTGACCCAGTCTTACCCTATTAAATCTAAAGTTTGTAAGGAAGCAAGAGTAGTGTGTATCTGAGGCCAAAAGTATGAATTTGATTCATATGAATATTCTATTATGAAGGTCTGCTGGTTTTAGTAAGCATGTGCAGAGATGTAGAACTGAAGTCTTTGTGCTCCCATCTGCTGTGTTTAGGTAGGGATGGGCTCTGTGCAGACTTTGATAAGAAGCACAAGAACTGAGGAACCCAGGAGGTTTCTTTTCCTATTACAGGTGTTCTGGTGCTTTTTATAATTATTGCAGACAGAAAATGTTCAGGCAGGGAAAATGACTCTCAAGTTGGTGTCCCCTCTCCTCTTTAGGAGATTTAAAAGCTCAGAATGAAGTGGGGCTGGGGCAGAGGAGATCCTGCAGCCAGCCTGGCTGTGCAGCTTGAGGACCATGTCCCACCATCCTTCAGCAGACAAAGCTCTGCCTCTGCTGTCTCTACCAATGGAGACTGTAGCTCACATGAAGGATAAAGCCTGCCTGAAGTGCCTGTTTTCCCCCAGATCCTTGCACTGCTTTGTTGTGTTTGTGCTTGTATTCTCCAGCAAGGTCGTGTCAATCTCTGTTGTGTTTAGTGGCTTGTCAGGCTCTCTCCTGGCTGCTGTATGAAATACCTGCTGCTGGCTTGCCAGCAAAGAAATCAAGCCTGCCTGAATACGCTCTCTGATGTGAGCTCACTCACAGCACCAAGGGTGGTGACAGTGGCAGCATGGGATGAGATGATTCCTCAGTCAGGAGCCTGCTTTGCTTGTGGATGGTCCTGCTGACCTGGCTATTCACTCCAGGATCTGGGCCTTGTCCTTCTTTCAGCCCTTCTGATGCTCAGGTGAGATGACTTCTGGCTTCAGAGGCAGGGAGAGAACAGAGCTGTTGGGTCCCATTGCTTGATCTCTCCGCCAGGCAGGACAAGATGTACTGCAGTACCTTTATCTGAAGGGCTCTTCTTCCCTGTGAGATACTTAGGCTAATATTAAATTTTAATGTTGTTGTCTCCCCGTCTCCTCCAAATGGTTGATCGATTTCTAGTTTTTCTGTTTTCTTTGATTACTTTGAGGTTACAAAGTGCTGGAGGGCACTCAGCCCTGTTTGCAGAAGGTTTAATCTTTCAATCACTTTGCTCTGAATTATACCAAAACAACAGTAGGAAATCTAGAAATCCTATTAAAGATATGACCTACATAGTGGGCATAAAATTAGGCTTGTATCTTCTTTTGTTTCCTGATTTAATTTGGAGAAATTTCTGCATGTTTTCTGNAGATGTACTGCAGTACCTTTATCTGAAGGGCTCTTCTTCCCTGTGAGATACTTAGGCTAATATTAAATTTTAATGTTGTTGTCTCCCCGTCTCCTCCAAATGGTTGATCGATTTCTAGTTTTTCTGTTTTCTTGGAATACTTTGAGGTTACAAAGTAGATGGTGCTGGAGGGCACTCAGCCCTGTTTGCAGAAGATTTAATCTTTCAATCACTTTGCTCTGAATTATACCAAAACAACAGTAGGAAATCTAGAAATCCTATTAAAGATATGACCTACATAGTGGGCATAAAATTAGGCTTGTATCTTCTTTTGTTTCCTGATTTACTGTGGAGAAATTTCTGCATGTTTTCTGGGAAGTCCATTGATTTCTATTGCTGCTTAACCCCTTGTTCCACCCTGGCTCTTGGATGGAGAACTAGGGGCAGGACATCTGCACCCAAGAGGGTGGTGAAGGCTGAACAAGAGTGGTGTGATGGAGATTTATACCTTGGCTGTAATTAAAAGGGTTCATCAAAAGAGCTTGAATACAGAGTGGTTCCAGCAAAACCTGCAAGGTGACAAAGATGGTAAAGTGTCTCTTTCATCAATGTAGCTTTTGACAGACCTCCAGATGGAGCAAGTTGCTGCTTCTCTAGGGCTGGGGCTTGGTGTAGCTGTGTTGGTTGGGAATGATTTTTTTCTCTTTTTACTCATTCTGAAATGATATTGTTGTTCTGTAAGATGTTTCAAGAGTAAATGCAGGAATTTATAAAGCAGACTGCTTTACATGTTTCTCAAAGCACAGAAAATAGATTGCTGGGTATTTGTGAGTGATTTCAATGTTTAATTTACATCTCAGAGAAAAAAGCCTTAAAATATGAAACCTTCTACAGTGTTGTTGGAGTTTTATTAAAAAGTAAATGTTTAGCCTCTGTGATTACTTCTTCAAATATTGGTATTTCTAGAAAATAATGGTGAAAAGCAACCAAAAGGGGGGAAAGCCCCCCCTTAATGCAATATATTTGAACAGGAAGAGAAAGAAAGTTAAAAGCCTGGTTAAAGATGAAAAGAACTGCAGAATGCTGAGTGCAGGAGAATGAGACATGGCTAAAAGGCAATTGATTGTTTCTATAAATACAGGTTTGTAGGTACAAAACCTGACTCATTCTTCAGATTATTTTACTGAACCTTTTTAAAAGTCTGCGGGAATGAAGAGTGATGGAGCCTTTCAGTTGTCTACAGAGAGAAGATTCAGTTCACAAACATAATGATGGCTCCATTGTCACTGCTGATTGTTCCCCTAAAAGTCACAGGAAATGTGCACAGGGCTTTCCTGAGAATGCAGGCAGGTGCTGTGCCTGTTGTTTCTGTGCAGAATTTAATAAAGTAATCTTACTGTGCATTTAAATGCATTTGTTTCCCTGGGAATCTTACCCAAAAATGTTTATTTCCATGGTCTCTTTTAGAGTACCATGAGGTCTAACTTGATTTAATTAAAATGGTTGTGCCCCCTTGATTGGCATTCTTTGCAGAAAGAAATCCTTTCCCCCCTGCAGGGTGGAGAGCAGGCTTTTCTTCCCCAGTACCCATACTTGTTGAAAAGGGAGATGTCAGACAGACTGTGAGGCTGTTGGAGCTCACCTGAGGAGCATTTTCTGAGCAGATGGAGAGGAGGAGAGGCAGGGCAGGGAGCAGAGCATTCCTGAGAGCTCCTCATAGCTCCACCTCACCTCCCATGGGCTCCTCTTATTTATAAAGATCTTCAAGGTTAATTAAAACCTTCTCAGTGTTATTTCTTGGTTGATCCCTTCTTGTGCAGCTCTGAATTCAGGACCTATCCTGCTGTTGCTGCTCAGCTGATGGCTTTGTCTTTAAATTACTGGTCTTGCTGGTGCAGACTACTCTTTTTAGGCTTCCATGGAGGTAGCTGTTCAGGAATAATGTAACAAGACTGGATTTTTTGGGTTGGTAAGACCAGGATTGATTTGAAGCTGATGAGCTTCAGTGTCCTACACCTTTTGGAAGCAGGGTGGGACTGCCCTTTATACCTGGTTTGTTGTAGAGAGAATGCACATGGTAAATGGAGCATTTTCTGAGCCTTCTGCGTTTTTCCATGAGTTTGTGGCAGGACTGTTTGTGGGACCAGAGCAGTTTCTGGGTCTAGAAATGAGGATTGTGGGTCATTATTGCCTATGCACTAGTGCTTTGGACAGAAAAAGCTCTGGTGACTGCAATTAGTGCAAGAACATTAGTGCTTGCTTTCTGGGGACCCTATTTAGTTTAAATATTTCATGGCTGTAGCTGTGACTGCAGCTGTTACTCCAAGTAATGTGTGATACTAGTTCACCACAGCAGAGCTAAATTGAATGTTTCACAAGTTTGCTGCATGTGTTGGTATCCAGTGCAGCAAATGGCTGAAGCTCCCAGGTTAAAAGTGACATTTTGCAGAAATAACCTGAGATCAGGTGTGTCTCTGTTGTGTTTTCACTACAAAACCAAGCTGATCAGTAAATATCTTTCCTCCAGCTCAGTGCTGTGTGCAGGACTCACCACTGCCACTTCGTTGTCGCTAATTCAAGCAGCAATGGTCCCTTTGCCCCTCTCTTCTTTGGCCTGAACAGCTACCCAAGCTTTTTCTTTTTGGGGATAAATTTGTTAAATTCTGCTGCAAGAATCTCCTCCTTCCCTCAGCTCCCATGTGCCACAGAACCCTCTTTGGGCTGCTGCAGGGACAGGTCACCCTCTCTGGGTGCCTAGGGTGCTTTCAGCTGCCCGGAGTTGTGGATCCATTTTCCCTAAGATTTGAGTGTTTCTGCAAAACTTAACCTGCTGTGGGCACCAGAAGGGAAGCTTTTTGAAGCTGCAGAAATAGAAGTATTGGTCTGAAGGCTTCTGATACATGTATTTGTAAATACATGCCTGTAGAAATAGGGTTTGTAAAGGATGAGTGTCAGGAGGATGGGCCCAGGTTCTTCTCAGTGACATCCAATGATAGGACAAGGGGCAAGCTGGAACACAGGAAGTTCCACAGAAACAGGAAAAAAAACTTTGTCAAAGTGAGGGTGAGAGAACAGTGTCCCAGGCTGCCCAGAGAGGTTGTGAAATTTCCTTCTCTGGTGACATTCAAACCCCACCTGGATGCCTTCCTGTGTGACCTGGTCTGGGTGTTTCTGCTCTGGCAGGGGGATTGGACTATATGATCTCTTGAGGTCCCTTCCAATCCCTGACATTTTGTGAATCAAAATTCAGCCTGGTGTGAGGGCAAGCAATGTTGCTGAAGATGATAAAGTTGCTCTCATTTAGATGAGTCATGGTGGACCATAGATTATATATTGTAGATTAAATATAGCTAATACATTCTCCTATGAAATAGTCTTCAGTTTGATTAAGTGCTGTTGTAGTAATTGCAGTACTTAACAAAAAAATCTCATTTCCTATTTTATTTCTCTTATTTTTTCTTGCTTTCTGAGGAGATGAAAAGTCACATAAGGGAGAAACATTTTGCATTCATACTCCTCATCTGTGCCTCCTTCTCTGCTTCTTCCCTGTTCAGAAATTCATAGAGTTTGAAGATGCATTGGAACAGGAGAAGAAAGAACTACAAATCCAAGTGGAACACCTTGAATTTCAGACTCGACAGCTGGAGCTGAAGGCCAAAAACTATGCAGATCAGGGTAAGCAAAGCAGTGCTCTGGGCATGATCATACACTTTGCCTTTCACACATGTATGCTGCTATTTTGAAATTATTTTTCTTATTTTTTTGTTTGTTTATGCCTTACTTTTGTATAAAATTCTGTGCTTTCTAAAGGGCAGGAGGTATCCACACTGACTTAGCAGAGGCTTCATTGCTTCTGTTGTGTGGGGCATGCTTATTCTCTTCAGGTTCAAGATTTGGGCCATTTGGGTGAAACTTTGGGACCTGGTTTCCAGTTTCTGCTTGTCCCTGAGTAGAACCTCCCATTTTTTTGTCATACAGACATCCTTATTTGTTTATTTTTACAAATACTTCCTGAGAGTGTACAGCCGTGAGATTCCCCTCACTGATGTTTTGTCCTGTTGTCCTGCTCCTCAACTAGCCAGAAACACCCACCCCAGAGGATGATTTAAATGGTGGAACAAGGCCACTTAGGGGTCACAAGGCTACTGCTGGAGTACTCTACTCACATTGGGATCACACACCCATGAATTGAGTTTGTAATGAAGACCAGACCCCATAGTGTGCAGCTTCTGTGTGTTTTGTTCAGTTAGATATACATTAATTTCTTTAAATTTCTTTAAAAAATATGCTTTGAGACCTCTAGTTTTTTCTAGTTAGCTGATGGTTGGAATCTTCCCTTGATAGTTTCACGACTGGAAGAACGAGAATCAGAAATGAAGAAGGAGTATAATGCTCTCCATCAGCGTCACACAGAGGTAGGATGTCATCACCTCATTATTTCCAAATAAACAAGCTCTTAGCCTGTATGTAAAGTCCTGTGAAGGAATTCAGCTTGACAGTGCTAGTGATGACTTCTCAACTTTGGGAACATTAGAGATACCTGAATGGACAGTGTAAAGAGGATGGGGACAGACTCTTTTGAAGACGCCCATTAGCAAGACCAAAAAGTGGAACACAGAAGGCTCCCTCTGAACTTAAAACTTAAACTTCTTTACTGTGAGCATGACAAACACTGGCAAAGGCTACCTAGAGACATGGTGGAGTTTCCATCCTTGGAGACAAAAGCCACCTGGAGATGGTCTTGGGCAGCCTACTGTAGTTAGCTCTTTTTTTGAGCAGGGATGTTGGACCTGGTGGACCCCAGGACATTCCTTCCAACCTTAGCTGTGATTCCTTGAACAGTGCTACACTGCTTCATCTCTGACCACCAGTGAGCCTCTGGGAGACATTTGATGCTAGTTTTGGATATGCTCTTTTATGACTCTTACATTATGAGACTGAATTTCTGACATGATTTGCTGTCAGGTTAGTACATTCACTTACAGCAGCAGCTTAGAAGATGAGCAAAGACAAGGAGATACACAAAAAAAAAAAAAGGAAGGGAATCAGAAATGAATCCTGGAGAAGATCAAACTTCTCCATATTTGACTTATGGATTTTTCTCTTGCAGATGATCCAGACCTATGTGGAACACATTGAGCGATCCAAGATGCAGCAGGTTGGGGCAAATAATCAAACTGAGGGGAGTCTACCTGGGAGAAGGTAGGACTGTAGCCTCTCTATTTAACATGTGCTGTGCAGGAGCTGAAACATAGAGCACTCATCCCTGTATAAATAAGAATAATATAAATAAGAATACATCCGTGGAAGTACTTAAACCATAAAACATGCCAGTACCACAGGGAAAACCATGTTTAGGGCCTTCCTCTTTTGCAGGATGGTTCACAACTTTGCCCAGAGAGGTTGTGGATGCCCCCTCCCTGGAGGTGTTTAAGGCCAGGCTGGATGAGACATTGAGCAACCTGGTCTAGTGGGAAGTGTCCCAGCCCATGGCAGGGAGGTTGGAACTAGATGATCTTTAAGGTCCTTTCCAACCCCAAACATTCTATGATTCTATATCTGCATCTGCCAAATTTGAGTTAGTCTGCATGGTAGAAATGAGATTTTCCTTCCTTAATTTTAAATAAGCTAATGTTAACTATGATTTTATATTATTCTGTGGAAAGGATGCACAGTGAAAAGTGTTACTGATTGCATCTGCAGGACTGATGTAGTGGGAGGTGTCCCTGCCTATGGCAGGTGGGTTGGAACTTGATGATCTTTAAGGCCCCTTCCAACCTGAACTATTCTGTGATTCTATGACTGCCATGCTCTGGATTAAGGGCAAAAATTTTAACCAAGAATTGCCTGTTCAATATTAGAGAAATTAGTCTTCCACTCTGTTCATTTTGGGATGTTGCTAGTCTGCTTGGAGAGAAAATGCAGAGAAATCTGTCTGCTTTAAGCCCCCAGTGGGGTCGTGGGCTGAGTTTGTTGGAACAATGAGTTGTAAATGGGACTTTATCCTTCATTCCAAGCTTTGCTTTGCTGGTGTGTGTGTGTAGCTCTGTTTGTACATGCTTCTGTGCAGACACTTGGGACAAGTGTGCTGCTGCACAGCTGGGTGGGGATAAGCACCAGCCTTTGGTGCACTAGTGTGCAATGGAGGGGCACAGGCATAACAGACTGGGGTGCATTTATTTCTTTTCATCTGTGGATGTGCTGGGGTGTGTTAGACTGCAGTGAGGTGTTTTTGCTTGTTCCTTGGCAGAAGTTTGTGCAAGAAGTGTTGGGAGGGGAAATACTGACTGCCATCCAGGAGGGGTGATGGGTACAGTGCACACTTCCACCTGGTGTGGATGGCAGTTGCATGCCTACTTCTGTGTGTAGTGGAGCTGCATGTTTGCATGACTTTGCTCTCTAATGGTTGTTTTTTTGTCTCGCTTTTTGTGGGATTGCTGCTCTGTTTTGGCTGTTATGTTTGTCACTGCAGTCATCGCCAGTCATGGAGAAAAAGGTAAATCTCTTGCTGCATCTTCACTTTGTTAATCATAGTTTTGGAGGTTGCTGTTGAGTGACAGCAGTGTGACACTGGTAATATACTGTACTGGCATGTCTGCCCTCTTTGTCTCCCACCACCCACCTGAGACTTGCTTGTTTGGGTGAGGCAGAATGAGCCACCAGGCTGCTGGGATAACATGGTGAGAATGAAGCTTGTGTACTCAAATGCAGGAGGAGCAAAAGTTCTATCCCAAATCAGGATCACCCTCTGACTGGAAATTTACGCTTTACATCCCAGAATGCTTTTAGAAGTCATCTTTTCTCCCTTATTTTACTATAGAGAGTACAAAGCTTTTCTGAGCAGGGTAGAAAATGCTGTTAACAGCTCTTCAAATGCATGTGTGACTTTGGGCTGGGCAGCACATTCTGTGCTCAGAACTTGCAAAAGAGAGCAGTTGTCTTTGAATGCTGGCAATTTTAGTTTTGGCATCTTCTGTAAGCTTTAGGGTGTTACTTAGAGAGCATCCCGACCCCAGGTTTTGCTCACTGGAAACATTTAGTTAGGAGTTTGCTGATGACCTTGTCACACAAGGTAGCACTAACTAGCCCTGTACTGGAAAGAACTTGCTAGGTGAAGATTACTCTCACACTCAAAGTGTAGACTCTTCTCTTTGAAGAGCCACAGGACTGCAAAATTGAAGTCAGCTCTCATGCGCTATTTGCTCTCTTCCCTTCCCTGGTAGGTGTTTCCAAGGAAACACAGCAAGAAAATTTCCTTACAGTCTAAGTTAAAATCTTTTCATGAGTATCTCACAGCTTCTGATGCTGCAGACATGTACCTCTGCCCTGTTTAGTTGTGAAGTTCATACATTCCCTGTACATTTGATGGCATGCTGTGTCTCATTTCTTCTTAAATGTGCATATGCTGGTAGATGGATGTAGAAATAAGCTATGAATTCTGAAAAGAATGTTACCTGCAGAGGAAGTATGATTTAATGTCTCTCTTGGCACATATTTGTGGTGGCTCATATTTCTCAGTGCAGCTGGTGAGTTATGTCAGGCTGTCCCAGCAGAGTCACAAATGTGTTGGTATTACAGCATGTTGTTAGATGTCAGAGATGGCACCATTTGTTTTGTAAGGTATATTTTGCAGTTGTAGGGAATTGCTCCAGCCATATGCTCCCTTAAGACTATAATTCTAAACTGAAGAAGAGGGAAGATACCAAACTAATGGTTAAAGCAGCTCAAAAAATGGCTGGATTTTTTTTTCCCCTCCCTCTTAGAGTTTCCCCAGGAAGAGGTATGGCTCTAGCAGTAAACACCAGCAAGGCCATGTGGGATTTGGGAGTTCATAAAGCTGCTGCATGAGGGATATTCTAGGTATTTCTAGTGATTGAAACTTCACAGAGTCTAGTGTGCTGTTTCTTTTCTGTGAAAACCTTGTAAAAGACTAACAGATTGGTTTCTCCTCTCTTTTTCTCTTTCTCTTTTTAGCAGGAAGGAACGTCCTAACTCTCTGAATGTCTTCCCCCTCACGGATGGCATGGTACGTGGGCAGATAGGGGCCAAGATCGTCCCAACACTGGACCACTGGCACCTGAGTGACCTCGGCCAGCTGCAGTCCAACTCCAGCTACAAGGTTTTCTAGACTATCACGGAGCAGGGGTTTCCCATTCTCCCATTGTCAATAACATCCTGCATTTTCATTAAGATGGAGACCGATCTGTGTCCATAACCCTTTGCAGCCTCTCCCTGCTGTGCATCTGCTCCCTCAGTAGCTGTGCTGTAGGTGGGAGGACATTCTTTGGCAGATCTGGCATATGGCATAGGAGGGATTTCACTCAATTCCTCATGTTTTTTGTCTCAATGAGAATCTCCTCTACTTGGCTGGCCCCAAGATTTCAGGAATGTTTGGGAATTTAGGGAATTGGTAAATCCTTTACCTTTCCATAGCTTATTTGGGAGAAGAAATGGCAGAATCTGTCCCTTCTCTCCCTCTTGAAAAGAGCATCTCTGCTGGGACCAGGCACTGGGTTACTCTTGCTCTCCAGTGTTTGCCCTTTTTGCCTGATTGCTGTCTTCAGTAAAAAGGGCTCCTGATGCTCTCTAGATGCTCAAATCTTGCGCTGTGCTTAAAGATCTTCAATTTCTTGTATAACTAATTATTGCTCTAGACTTGCATTGACTACCTTCAGTGCACTTGTCTCTTTTAGTGTACTGCCTTCTGCACTGGGGCTTGTGGAAAACCTCACATGAGTGCTGCCAGCTGCTTGTGGTGCTCTACATTGCCTTTCAGATACTGACCTGAGTCCAAAAACTGGACTGTTCTTGGAGACTGTTCTTGTATCCTAGCCCTTGCTGTAGTGGTTGAAGGGCGGAAGCTTGTGAAACAGCCTTTCTGGAGAGCTTTGCCTGGAATAGTAATGCCACAGTGCAACAGTGTAATTAAGGATGGTGAAAATGAAGATGAAGCACAAATGTGTTTTTTCAGACTAGTGCTGTGCAACCCACTGCTCCTGGAGGGGCACAAACAGCAACCCAAATGCAGAAACCAGCCCACTTCTGCTTCTGAAATCAGTTTGCCCCCCAGGACCTGGAGGTAGAGCTGCCCACTGTGGTGTCACTGTGTCCTGGAGCTCTCAAGCAGTCAGGTGTGTGGCAGGGGATTATTTTGGTGAAGAGCAAAATGGTGTTGGGGTTAATTTCATCATCCACAAACTGCTGGAGCCCTCAACATAAGAAGGACATTGAGCTGTTGGAGCGGGTGCAGAGGAGGGCCATGAAGATGATGAGAGGGCTGGAGCACCTCCCTTCTGAGGACAGGCTGAAGGAGTTGGGGTTGTTCAGCCTGGAGAAGAGAAGGCTCAGGGAGGAACTCAGAGTAGCTTCTCAACAGCTGAAGGGAGCTACAGAAAGTTTGGGGTAGGACTTTTTAATAGGATATATGATGGCAGAACTACGAGTGATGAATGTAGATTGGAAGAGGGGAGATTCAGGCTGGAGATAAGAAAGAAATTTTCCTGTGAGGGTGGTGAGACACTGGAAGAGGTTGCCCAGAGAGATTGTGGATGCCCCCTCAATCCCTGGAGGTGTTTAAGGCCAGGCTGGATGAGGCACTGAGCAACCTGGTGTAGTGGGAGGTGTCCCTGCAGATGGCAGGGGAGTTGGAACTCAATGATCTTTAAGGTCCCTTCCAACCCAAACTAGTCTGTGATTCTGTAATTCTTTAAGCAGTACCACTGCAGAACTTCCAAAGAGGTTGAGTAGGTCTTGCTGATATCTCAGTGTCTGCATCTCGGGAGAATGCAACAAGAACCCAGATAAGTTGGAAGCTTTATATCCAAATTGAGGTGATGAAGGGTTGATGATGGTGTCAAGCATTCTGTCTACAAGAAAACTTTGTGCAGCAAGAGCATTGTGCTGCTCCAGGTGTGTCCAATGGGTACTGCCTGTATTTGTGTTGGTGCTTGTCAGGGAAGCTTAGCAGTGTGATGCTGGATCTCAGGAGACTGGTAGAGGCAGAGACCCCAGGCTGTGGAAGCCTTGAGTGGGGTTACATGTTATGGAGGATTTCCAAAGACTAAGGAGCAAAGCAGTGAACAATTACAGGATGCGATTGAGTAGCTGACTAGATTTGCAAGCTAGAATGGAACTTTTCCTCCTGCAGGCTTCTTGCACACTGACTGGAATGCGATTTCTTAATTATTTTGCATGACTGAAATTCAGCAGTGCTGCTCCTTGCTTCTTCTTTAATAGCTCTGATATTTCACTGACATCAACTGCACAAACACAGCTTGCCTTCCCAGTATGTGTATTGTGACTCTTCTGACTCGTTTCCCTTCTTCCTGGGGCCATGCTATAGTTATATTTTTAAGTGTCCTTCTATATTTATTATTACTATTTTCTAGTTTTGGTTGCTGTCATTATTTTATTTTTAATTTTGTTTTACATTTATTTTCTATCATGTTTTAGAGATGAAAGTCCTTAACGTTTTTGTTTTTATGTACTATGCTTTCAGTGTTATAACCATACAATTGGGCTTCTCATGGCGACATATGTTGGGCCTTTGCATTGCATTTTGGAGGTCACTACTACACATTTGATGTTTAGGAGGTTGACAGGTATGGCTTGTAGGTAAGTGGTGCTTGTGGAGAGTATTCTTGGGGTGAGCTCTGGGTTATGAGAATGCCTCCTGCAGAGGAAATTAGTATATTTAGCATTAATGAAGCCCTGGGGACAATAGATGGAAGAAACCAGCAGAGATGAATGGAGCTTCTGGATTGTGAAGAGGACCACCTTAGTAGTGTTCTACATTTGGGAGGAATTTTTCCAGTGTAGGCAGGTAGGTTGATAAAGCTTGTTTTCTAGGTAGATAAAAGCTCTCAGCTGCAATTGAAGGTTATGTAAAAGAGCAGAATAATTTCTCACTAATGTGTTTTGATGAGGAGGAGTTTGTGTCAGTAAACTAGTAGTTACAGGAGATCTGATACAAATATGGCCCTACTGACCCAACAATTCAGGGATTCTGAGTGACATGTAGCTCCTAAGAACAACATAAACCCATGTTGATGTCTCCTTTACAGTGCTGAGATTCTCATGGACTTTGGTTACCTCATTTTCTTAAAGTGGGTAGAGGAACATCTATGAATCCTTTCATCCAACAGAGGTTCTGTTTGGAGAGAAAGAGATTTCACGGCTGTCCTTAACACCTGATACTTTCTGTCCCCTTGTGCATTAGAAAGCACAGCAGGTGAACTGCAGCTAAAGGTTACTGCGTCATATTTGTTCTCAAAAACCTGGTTTGCTTTTTTTTTTTCCTTTGTGTATTAGGAAAAAGCAGCTCCTGAAACAGGAGTGTGAAGTAGAGGTGGGAGGTGAAGTTTTCACATGTAGCAACCTAAGGGAATAAAAAAATCTCCATCTCAGTCCTGGTGTTAAAATCTGCAAATATCCAGGGAGACTGCTTGAATGTCCATGTGAGGATGTGAGTGATCTTTGGGCTGACAAATCAGAACCTGTGTATAAAATGTGGATCATATTTAATGGTAATGCAATTTTTAAAAATGAAATTAAATGTCCAGGTGCATTGTGAAACCTCTGACTTCCACAGTGCAGTGTACAACAGTGTGTTTTAATAAATGCATATAGAGGCCAGTCTAATTAAAGGAAGATCTTCATGAGATTTCAGATTTTAAAGAGAAAAAGGCTGCAAAGGGTTAAGTCACCCCCTTTATTTTTTTTTCCCCTCAGTCTTCTCTCTCATCTCATTTTCATTTTTTTTTGTCATGTTATAAATTCATTATTAGAACAACAGAATGAAGCTTCCAAATTAATGGTGTGAAACAGTGTTCACAGCTCCAAAGTTGGGAGGCTCAGAGCAGCCCCACTGGTGGATCAAGATCTTTCTGGTGTTGTCACAGGAGGAGAGAGTCAAGCTGTAAAGATGAAAGCTGATCTGAATGTGCAGATGCTGTATGTCACTGCACCCAACTGCAAATTGTTATCTTTTCTAACTCTCAACATCAATTCTGTTGTTTCTCTACAGGCAGTAATTCTAGTGGGCTGCCATGAGGAATGTGGGGAGGTCTTATTTGGGTGTGTGGGAGTGATTGCAGCATTGGTCAAGATGTTAATGAGGCTGACTGTGAGCAGTGCTGTTCTAATTGACAACTGTGTTAAAGTATAAAATCCTGACAGTGCCTTGAAGGACTGCCACGTTTTTTCCAGAGATGGTATTGCAAGAAATGGGGCTGTAATGTCTGCAATGAGAGCTGTTTGTGCATATTTCACACTGGGAATCCATCTGCTATGTTATTTTGTCAGCTTCTCATTTTTGAATTCTTGGATCCTGTCATTTGGAAGTGGGGAGACCTTGCCTGTTTCTGCTGTGTCATACCTGGCTAGCTTGTCCCTAAGGTGGTATGGGGGGATGTGTCTCCTGTGTGAGCAGGCTCACACCATCCCAGCTCGGTATCTGCTTTGCTTCTGCACTTCAGTGGCAAAACCACTTTGTTATTCATTCAGGTTATATTGATGGCTTGCAGCAATGAGGTCATCCAAGAAGTCTAAGAGATCATTTCACATCCTTTCCAAGCAATATTTGTGCTGTTTTCCAGTCTTGGGAAACACCAGCCTGGCTTAGTGCGACTGTCAGAGACGGTCAGTGTGAGCTGCAGCTGCTTTTCAGTTGTCATAAGGTCTCTTGTTGAGATCACAAAGAGATCACATACTGATGTGACTTGTGAAAAGCAGTGTTTGGTCATAAAGGGGGGAAGAATATAAATAATTTCTCAGGTGGGATTTGCTTGCTGAGTTCAACACAAGAACTTATTGCTTCATTGTAGCTGCAGTGCCCAGTGTCCCTGGCAAGTGTTGGTGCAGTGAGCCCTACGCATGCTCCATGAAACTTTGAGGCAGCCATGTGCCCAACACATGGGAGATTGATTTAAATGTATAGCCCTACTTTTCTCTTTTGTTCTTTTCCCCCACCCTGGAATTGCCATAGTGTCCCCAGGATGAAATGTCAGAATCGGGGCAGTCCTCAGCTGCTGCCACACCAAGCACCACTGGAACCAAGTCCAACACCCCCACCTCATCTGTGCCCTCTGCTGCTGTCACCCCCTTGAACGAGAGCATCCAGCCCATGAGTGAATACAATGGCACATCCAAGAGCAATAAGAGGGCACGGGAGAAACGAAACAGTCGGAACATGGAAGTTCAGGTCACACAGGAGATGAGGAACGTGAGCATAGGTATGAATCCTCACATGTAATGCAAAATCAACCCTCTGTCCTGAGCAGAAACATTGATACATGAATTCTAATTACATATTTTGTGTATCTGTGATGAAAATCCCTCTTGGTGATGCAACTGCATTAGAGCTGAATTTGGAGGGAAGGTTTCCAGCTTGTGGAAACAAAGAAATGAAAGAGTCTGTTTCTGTGAGCTTGAGGACTGCAGGTTATGGGTGCCCACATTTTTAGCAGGTATAAATCATGCTTTGTTTTCAGACATGACATTTATTGACAGCTGAGAGAACAAAATCAGCACTTGAGTTGTCATGGACTTTGTATATTTGTCTACTGAGGCTGTTTGGAAAGGTCAGAAGTTTCACATCTACTGTAGTTTCAGATATATCTTTAATCCTTCAAGAATTTCTAGTAAGAAAGGACTTGGTGTTCTTTGTTTAGAATAGATACAAGTCTGGGCTTTTGAATAGTTTGGTGTTCAGTAAGTTTGGTGACTTGACAAAAGAAGGACATCTTATTCTAAGTACTGGCTTTGGGCTGTGGATTGTACACAGAAAACCAGAGCAGATTTTATCTACTATTTTTCATTTCCCCTTTCACTGTAATGAGTGTCTAAATCAGTTGTAGACTGAATTTGTATTGAAAAACTATTTCTATCAAAACTTAACAGTGTCAGTTCATAACTAGAGTACTTTCTGTGAAGTTATACAGGAAATCACTGTGTTGTCTTTGCTAAAGCTCCATTGAAAAGTTTACTGACAGATTAAAAATTTATTTGGAATTCATTTTAATAAGTGAAATATTTCTGGTTATCGCATTTTAATGAGTATTTAGTGAGTATTCAGAGCCTTTTAGGGTGAGGGAGAGAGAAGATGCTAATGGTCTTCCTACTTTGGAATCGTGGCAGTGCCTTTGTGACTAGATGATGAGCCACTTTCTGTTCCTGTTTGAAAACTCTAAAATGTGACACCGTGAAGTTTTGAAACCTCAGTATTCAGAGCTGCAAAAGCCCCTTCATGAGCATCACCCCATGAAAGTCCTTATGCTATAGATCATATATGCATTGTCTTACCTAGGAATGGGCAGCAGTGATGAGTGGTCTGATGTTCAGGACATCATAGACTCCACTCCAGAGCTGGATATGTGTCAGGACCCCCGCCTGGAACGCACTGGTAGCAGGTATTGGTGGTGACTTTTCACTCTCTGTTCTTTGGCTGGGTTTTATGAGTGAGGAATAGATGCTGTGGCTTACACTGATTTCAAGATGTGGCTGTGTGGGAAGGTTCATATATTCTTCTTAGTGCCTGTAGGAGGGGTCTTGACTTTCTTTGAGTACTCCAGAGAAGGCAAATGTTTGCCAAAAATATTAACTAGTCACTAGTTATTAGGGTTGAAGGGGAAGTGAGCTGGGTGAGCTTTGAGGCTGTGCAGGATGGATGCTTATCTACTTTTTTCTTTACTCAGTATGCATCTTGAATCGACCCATGGTGAAGTTCTGGATTAAATGTTGCTAAATAACAGATGTAATTTATTTTTTTTTCCCTTAAAACAGTCCAACACAGGGAATTGTGAACAAAGCATTTGGCATCAACACAGACTCTCTGTATCATGAACTTTCCACAGCAGGGTCTGAAGTTATTGGAGATGTTGATGAAGGAGCAGATCTGCTAGGTAAAAACTTATTTAGAACCATTCTTTCTTCTCTGGTACAATGACAACTATATCGAGCTTCTTGAACCACTTAAATTATCTTCTTTTTTTTTCAGAACTTGGATGTTTAGCTTTTAAAAGGCAGTATGGAAATTGAGCTGTTTTGTGACTGAAATATGTACCTGCAGTACAGCACTGCTTACTTAACAAAAACCTGTTGTGTAGCTTTTATTTGGGTTGTCTTTATGTGCATGAATTAGTTATAGGGTTCTCCCACACAAGGAATTCGAAGACAAAACTTGCTCCTTCTGTTTCCTCCCCCAGATTTCCTTACTAGTACTTCTACACTCTGACAATGTCACTGGGAACTTAGGGTCTGCTTGAAATTTGCAAGAAACTAACTGATTTTATTATGTTTTTGAAGTTAGATGGAAATATTATGGTCTGTACTGCAGCTTATACCTCTTTACTGTCAGTCTAGGAGAGGCGATGATGTCCTTTTTAGGGTGATTTTGAAGCAGCTTGAAGTACCTGAAGTCTGGTTAAATACTGTGTTTGTGATGAGGACTTTGGAGCAATCAGAGAAGCAGCTTTGCCTCAGTAGCAACCTGAGCCCTTTCTGTACTCTTTGGTGTTGGATTCTTAAGTAGATACCTTAATTCCTGACAGAACTTCAGCATTTTTATAATACCTGCTGACTATTTTCCTAAATCAGGATAATATGTCTTTGAATGCTCAGACAACGTGGGCAGCTCTTTTGTTTAGCTCATTTTCCCTCTTACTGCTTGTTCTGAGAAGCTCTAGGAGATGTGAGGACTCCTAACAGTACATCTACCTGCAAGTATGTTGAAGTACACTAAATACAATATGTTTGCTAAGTATGTTAAGTAATAACCTTTCTGGTTATTACTATATAAGAGCTACTTGTGGGTATCTTGTAAATTTGGTGTATGTGACCAGAATCACATCACACATTTGTAGCAGCTTGTCTTTGCAGAAAATAAATTCCCTCCTGCCTCTGATACTACTTTGAATACATGAGTTTATATAGGGAGTATTCTGGAGAAAAACATAGATTGAGAACAATTACTAGTGGTAATTGTAGAGAAAATTCCCTTTTTTTTTTTTTCCTCACTCCAGCCTTAGGAACATTAGTTGTCTTCTCCTGAATATTCAGTTGTTAATTGCAGGCTCATACCTCCTGATCCTGCACAGGCTCCCCCTTCTCCCATCTTTCCCTTCTTGTTGTTCCCTGTCCCAACAACTTCTGGGTACGAAGGAGTGTTGTCAGTTCAGTTGTGTGCTTTGGGAACTTTCCTTCCTTTCAGTTGTAGGATCTGAGATTAAAACTTCCCTTCAAATAACAGGGAGTTTGTGATGAAGATAGAATAAGCAGTAAATTCGTGTATATATTTTTGTACAGAAGTTGAAATGCAATGAGTCCCAGCACTGCACTGTAAAAAAGAAAAGAACAAGTTTTAAAATGCAAATAATTGTCTTTTATATTGTTGAAGAGGACACTTACTATCAGAAGATCTAGTTGCTATCACAAAGGGGAGGGGAAATGAGAAAGTAGTGGGATCTTGCTGCTCTGTGTTTAGTCATGTGTGACTAAATAAAGAGAAAATAACAGTTTATCCAGTCCAGAATGATGCAATTGCCTGAGACTGATGTCTGGAAAACTGGGGGTAGCTGAGGAATATTGTGGTTGGAGTTGTAGGATGAGTTCCCTTCCCTTGATTATTTTTATTTTGATGTCCTGTATGTAGAGTCATGCCATCTACAGTCATGGCAGGTCCTGTCCTTACTATTTCATGCCTTTTGACATTGAAATGGCTGAATCATCGTTGATTTTTTTTTTAAACAAAACTTTTATTTTGTTGGTTCCAGTCACTGATTGATCCTTTTTTTTCACTTCCTTTTTCCCCTTGTCTCTCTGTGCTTCGCTGGACATGGCCCATAGGGGAGTTCTCAGGTGTGTATCTCCTCTACTCAGTTTCTTTCATGTTTCTTTTTCCCTCGTGGAGGTGGAGTGACGTGGTATACATGTGTGATACTCCCCTGCTCGTGTCCAAACACAGTTGGCTTTGCAGACTTCCCCCACCTTTGCCTTGCTCCACTGCCTTGCAGGTCCCTGGGCTGCAGGACACCCCTGCTCTCTGCTCACACACCTGCTGCCTTTCAAGAAGCTTTTCTTGGGAGGCTTCCTGCAGGTTTGCTCCACTGTCTTACACTGCCCTGTCACTCCAGGTCTTGGGGCTCAGAGTATTTTATTTTTGTACTGGGACAAGTGCTGTTCCTAAAGCACTGGACTGTGTTAGGTTCCCCATCTCAGTGAGCCATGCTGTGGAGAGTCCCTCCATGTACAGCTGTGGGTTAGTTGATGCACACAAGCCCTCTTCTAGAATGGTTATAGTGACATTAAAGACACTTTTTGATTTATTAGAGTGGCAAAGCCTCTGTCTTTCATGGATGCTTTGCCTTTCTGGCAGGAGTTTAAGTAATGGCTTTGTCTTTTAGTGAAGGACACTTATTGCCACACTCTGTCATCATAAGGCTCACACCTTTCCATAAAATAAGGCCATGATGCCACTTCAGATAAAGTCAAGGGCATCTCTCTTGATTTCAGTGCCAACTGAACAAAGTTTCCCCTGTAAGAAGCAAGTAACTTAAACATGATGGTGTCACCTTCCTTCTCAGTGCCTCTCAGGGTTGGCTCTGTGAGGCTACAGAAGAAAGGAATGGCATCATCTTCTATTATACTTGAACCTGTCTTTAATGTAAGGTGACTTTTTTTTGCAGTCCTTTCTCTGCAGCTCTTCCACTGAAGTTGAGCTGGGGTTTATTGCAATGCAGAGGTGGATGGGAGTGATGATAATCCCACCCCCCCTCCTTATTTTGTTTTTTTTCTCCTGCTCCTGTCCTTCCCTCACCCTGCTCATAATGTCTCTTGAACATTTGTTGTGGGATGGGGAACCAAATGATGTGTAGTTCAGGGGAAATGGTGAAGGGGGAAAAAACAGATGGGTTTGTCCTGATGTCTCAGGTGGAAATCCCTTTTAGGCCAGACAAGAATAAGCAGCAGAACAGAAGTTTAAGTGAGTTACTACTGGGCATCACACCCACTGGCACTGCACACAGATGTACACGTGCTGATGAGCTGCTCTGTTTGCTTTTTACAGACTGGTACTTAATGGCTGCTTTTTTTTTCTCTTCCTTTCTTCCCCTCTGTCCCCATCTCTTTCTGTTCCCTTTCTCGTATGGGATGGCTCTCATAGTACGGGATGATTTCTTTGGTAAGGCAAAGGCCTTTTTTCTTTTTTTTTTTTTTTCCTTTTTTCTTTCATGTCCATTTTTTTTTCCAAATTTCTTCCATTCACTCGACATCCCTCCATCATGTCTTGCATTACCTTGGTTTGTTTTTTTGTGCTGGTGATAATCATCTCTCCAAGAAGCAGGACTCAGCTGGTCACTTATGGTGCTTTGGGGATTTTCCTTGTTTCTCTTCCCTGATCATACACTTTGATGCTTCACATGATTTGCCTCAAGGACAATGTAGGATGGGCTCTGTTAGCCAGGGCTCTGTCCTCATTTCTCTTCCTATTCCATGCTACAAAGGGGTGAAGAAATCTCATTTTAGTCACTCCACAATGTTTTTTATCCCATGAGAAGGACTTTTCCAATACAGCTTGCATAAGGTTATCTCATAGTGCCCATCCTGTGGCTCTGAGATGGTTTTATCCATGTCTATTGCAAGACTAGCCCTTCAGACTCTCACTGATTAAAGCACAAATGAGGTGAGGATACATGATGGCTGGGATGCTGTATGACTTACAGCTCTCCTGTGATAGCTTACCCTCTTCTCCAGACTTTTCTTTCTTTAAAAAGTCTGCAGAGAGATGACTTGGAAGGGAAGGAAGAACGTTTAGTCCCAAAAAACTCTTCCCCTTGATGTCCCTCAGCACCTGTAGTATCCTCATGCCATTTTAATGTCTTGCTAAAAAGGAGCAAGAAAATTGTTTAACAAACAGATGACTTCTTGGTCCTCTGATCACCTTATGGCATGCCACAAAACAAAAGGGCATTCACCTCACCAAACCAAAAATACTCTTTTGTTAGACTGCCAAATAGTGTCACTCTTTTTGCAATTTGCAATATTCTTTGACACAGTGTCCAAAGAACACATTGCATGAAACATCAAAGTGACCTGTCTACTGTTTTTTTTTGTTTCAGAAGTAATTTGAAAACGCTTCATCTTACTCATTCTTGTTGGGAATTTGCTTTTTGCCATCATAAACTCATTCCATTTAATTGTGGGAAAGGGATCTGTATGTTGGAGTGTTGTGATGTGTTCTCACTTCTTGTCTGCCACCATGTTTTCCTAACTTCCATTTGCTTTAAGTCTGTGTTGGTTTTTATTTTATTGCAAATATTAATCAGCAAATAACAGATCGTGAGAACTGTTGGTGTCTTTGCTGTAAAGGAAGATTTTTTTCAGAGGGCAGGACAAGGAGCACTTAAGCACAAAAAGGGATGGTTGTGGGACTTCTTTGTGCCCTGGTAGCTGTGCTGAGAAATGAGCTGCAACCCTCAGCACTGTGCTTTGAGAGGAAGAGGTCTCTGCCTCTCTTCATCACTGTAAGATTGAAGCTGTCTTGGGGAGCCAACAAGTCCCTGGCAGCCATAAAAAAATCAAGGTGTGCTTTTGGTCCCTAAATTCCTTTTTTTTTTTTTTTTTGGTTTTATAAAGTATTGAATTCAGGCTTCAGTCTTAGCCCCAGATTTTTCAATGTGCTTGCAACCTAGTCTGCACATTAATGCCAAAGTGCATTGTGTTCAATGTAGATGTTTTCTTGCCTGTGGGTGTTAAGTGATGGGTCTGAGACTTCTAAATATCTAGGAGAAAACTGTTAAAAGGAGACAGAGCAATGGACAGTCTAAAGTCTATTAAAATTACTGTGGTGGAAGGCTGGTAATTGAAAGTCTTTCATGTTCATAAAACTGATTGCAGCCACGATCCCACATCTTTACTGAGAAACACAAATTTTGGCTTATACTTGGACAGAATATCACTGATGTGCAGATCTGAGCAGCAATTTGGACAATGTTTTTCTGTCCTCTGTGAAAATCCCATGAACAACTCCTATTTTCTTTCTGTATGAGTGGTGATAACAATAGCTCATGGATAACCAGGAGTTACTGACTTGACTTACTGTTACTAGTGAAACTCTCTTCTCTGTCCTTCTCAAGGAGTCTGGAAGTTTGGAAAAGGAGTTAGGTCTGCATTTGGGTTCTTTGCAAAAGGACATACTGATGTCTCTGCTTGTGCTGCGTGGTCTTTCAGCAAGAGGTACTCCACTCTCCACAGCAGGACAGAGAAGCTTAGGGAAATGAGATGGAAGAAGGTCAGGCAGTGCCACACAAGCTTCATATTTCTGGGAAAGTGGGTAAAAACTGCTTGGCCTTTCTTTTCAGGAATGGGCAAAGAAGTGGGGAATCTACTGTTGGAGAACTCACAACTACTGGAGACCAAGTAAGGAACTATTGTGTTCTCTGAACTTGCCTGCCTGTTTGTAAATGAGATGTCATCTTGAAGGAGGTCTGGGCCAGAATCCCTGCCTCAGAGGGTCCTGTTCCTTTATCTAACACATTCTCTTGAATATTTGTTCTTCCTTCAATTATAGAAGAGGTTTTGCTCTTCCAAGCAACTTCCCTGTTTCCTTTCTGCAGGCATTTGGATGAAGTCCTTGGGCATGTGCTCATAGGGTCACATTGCAGCTGAAATCAGTGGCAATTGGTTAACTTCAGTGGTAGCCCACATGTGGGTCTGAGTCTCAGGGGAGGATGTAGCCCTTTTTAAGTCTTCATTTGCAGCTTTTGCTATTGGGAAAGGAAATTTTCTTACTGTAGAGGAGAGTTTTCAAAGATTCAATGATTGATAAAGAAGCAGACACCTAACTTACTTTTTGAGAAAGGCAGGCAGACCAGATACTAAAGTGGTCAGGAAGAGGAGGGAAAAGTACTACCAGAAGAAAGTTGGAGGATTTACTATGACAGAAGCTCCTAATTGTCAATATTGGAGCCAACTGGAAATGCTTATTTCTATCACCATGATCCATGATCATCCACCATTACAGATAACAGCAGTTCTGAAAGGTGTTTCAGATCTTCATTCTGGTAAAAATAGATTTGAACCTTGTGCTAGTGGTAGTTACCCTGCACCTGGTTTCTGCCTTGTTGATCTGTCAGTCAGAATATAGTACAGAACAAACCTCATCCTGATGAGGTTAATGGTGATTTTGGTTTTATTTGCAGCTCCTTGCCAAATTTATTTTTACATGAGTTACAGCTGGACTGAGAGGTTTTGAGTACACTCGGTTCAACTTTCCTGGTAGTGTGTGTGACTTCAGTTTCAGGTCTCTCTTACAGACAGCTGCTGGGTTTGGGTGTTTTTGCTTACTGTCCCTTTCACACCTTTAAGAAATGCTTTGAACGTGGTGAAGAATGATTTGATTGCCAAGGTGGACCAGCTGTCTGGAGAGCAAGAAGTGCTGAAGGAAGAGCTTGAAGCAACAAAGCAGGCCAAAGCCAAAATGGAGACCAGAGTCAAGGAGCTGGAGGAGGAACTGAAAAGGTGAGTGATTACCCAGGGAGCAAGGAGGACATGAGTGACAACCTCATCTCTGCTAGTTTTACTGCATATCCCTCCTGGAGGTTAGCACTGGAATTTGGAGATAGCTTATGGAGCACTTTAAGGCTGGTGGTAGGTGGCTGAGATATTTTTAGTGTTACCTTGTTTTTATTGGACTGACATGGATTATTGAACCTTAGAAAATACACAAGATTTTTCTCCCTAGGACTAGGATTCTGTAGTAGCAAGTCTGTATCCAGACTCCCTGGAGTGAAATGTTTAGAATTTCAATTTGCAAACTTATTTTTTTTAATAAAAAGGGTATTTTGAAGCCAGTATTTTTGAAAGAAAGTTGTTTCTTGCAGCAACTAAGGCAGCCCTGTAAGGAATGATTGCCCATTAATTTAATGAGAGAACCAATACAGATTCCCACAAACAATATTTAAATGCTAATATTGTTAATTTTTTTTCACTGCATTGAAAATGGAGGCTGCATAGAAGAACTTAAGCTGCAATTTTCACTGCTGGTAATGGCTTAAATTTCCTGTGGTTAAGATGTGATTGAGTATATTGAATATAGATTGTGTTTCTCACATAGAAACTGGCTGGACTGTTCTAGTGGCCCATATTTTGGGGCTTACATCAAATGTTCCTTAAAAATGGGGTGTTGTCAGTGGAGCTGTTGAGAGTAATGTGCTGCAAGAGAGAGGGGAAAAACACCAGAAAGGCATCTCGTATCCTGACCACTTAGTTTGCAGTTTGAAGGTGTTTCATGGTGATACATGCTTCCTGTAAATGGTTTTCCTCTCAGAAGAGCTCAGGGCCAGGCATGGTATCACTTGCTGGTTTGATGCATTTCTTCCTCTTTCCTAGAGTGAAATCTGAAGCCATTGTTGCTCGACGAGAGCCCAAAGAGGAGGTGGAGGATGTAAGCAGCTATCTCTGTACAGAATTGGTATATTACATTACTAAAATGCCTGCGGGGAAAGGGGGTTTCTGTACTTTGTATTGCTTCATAGAAATGAATCCTGAGAATGCAAATTGATCTACCTTCATTAACAACCATGGCAAAGCTGGGGAATTGTGGGTTGTTGCTGATTGGCATTGCTAATGGATGGATGGAGGTGAAGTTGCCTCTTCATATGACTTTCAAACCACAGTTTGGCAGGGCTGAAGCACTGACACAGTGGCAATGCTGTGCNAGGACACTGGGCAGTGAAATTCAGACAGCTTTGTAGCAGACACTGTCCTTTAATATAGAATCATAGAATAGTTTGGGTTGGAAGGGACCTTAAAGATTGAGTTCCAACCCCTCTATCAATCTTGTGGCATTGTTTATTCTCATTATTTATTTTACATAGGCCAGTAGTGCCTGTTACAGGGTACTCTTCTTTGATGACAACTCTACATCTGTAGTAAAAAAAAATAGGCAAAGCAGTAACTGAGATTATCCTTGTAAATGTCACTCTACAAAGACAGGGAATTTGATGTGCTTCTTTTCATAGTTAATGTGTTCTTACTTTGTAAAAGGTATTGGGTCAGGTTCAGTGCTGGCCTAATTCTAGTGACTGAACTGGGGTGAACTGTTTTCATTGAGAATTTTGCTTGATAGGTAAATTTTCAAGTTGTGGAATGCTGAAAAGAGTAGGATTTCTTCTAAGCTGAACTGATGGGAGTTCTATTTTTTAAATTAAAAAAAATTTGTTTGTAAAGCTTATACATTTCTTGGTTTGACTGGTTGGTTGGACAAGTCTATTTCGAGTCCAGAGAAGCTGGAGAGGGACTTGATTAGTTGGTGCTATTCTGTCTCTCAGTAATACTCTCCATCCACTTTGGGCTTGAGAATTTTCAAAGCCTGGGCACAATGTGGTGCCACTCCTAGTAGTAATTTCCCAAAATCCTTGCCATTTCTTTTTGGGCAGATACTTTCCCCAGCTTAGACATGTTGTTCTCATTTTGCATTCCTCAGGAGAGACTAACAGAATCTCATTCCTCTTGCCTCCAAACCCAGAGCTGCATGTGCCCTCATTGGAAGTCCAAGTTGTGTAACCAAAGAGGAAAAGGTCTTTTGTTAGTTTGTGCCCTACATCTTTATCTGGTGTGGGCTCAAAAGACCTGTTTCCTGGCCCTCTTGAGGGGATGGATGACATTCCATGGTTCTCCCTGATGCTTGTGACTGGATTTGCTGATGAACTAAACCTTTGGTTTTCAAAATTCTGGAACAACAGACCAATGTTAACTCTCAGAATTTTGTGCAAGCTATCAAAATGTCTTGCTGGCAACTCTCCCTGGGATGGGTTTTCAGTGTGTTGTGGTTCTGATTGTAATTTCCATGGGTTTGCAGAACACCCCAGAGACCCATGGGCCATAGTTTGGAGCTCACTTGGCTCACATGCAGAAATCAGAGGGTAAATTAAACGGATCAGGAGCAGACCTAATAAACCTATCTTTCTGTCTCCTGACTTGCCCTGTACTAACATGAATCCCCTTCCATCTTTTATTGGCTGAAGCAGTGCTCCTCCCCCCTGCAGGACAACATTCCTATAGCTCAGCGCCGACGCTTCACCCGGGTGGAAATGGCTCGGGTCCTGATGGAGCGAAATCAATACAAGGAGAGGTTGATGGAGCTCCAGGAGGCTGTCAGGTGGACAGAAATGATCAGGTGAGACAAGGTGTTGGTGAACATTAAGGACAGAGCTTGCCTATGTTTGACTTTTTAGTCAATGCAACCCCCATTCAAATAAGGGTTGAGAAGTGCTAAAGATTTTATGCTTTATTCTTAATCCCCACTACTTTCTCTCTGAACCAATTCTTCCTTTCCTGAACCTAGGCTGCAAATCTTGAGTTGCTCTCATTTTTGGGGACACTGGGCAGTTGTCTGTCTTGCTTGTTTCTTGTTTGGTCATTAAGCTAGGAGAAGCATAGGGAAGAGGGTTCTAACTAATGAATTTCAAAGCCTGTGGGTAGAGTGAATTTAGTTTTATAGTTGCTTTGTAGGTACCAGACAAGTGCTGTGGCAATTACAGTGTTCCAGGTGGTGGATAACACTTCAAATTGAACTAACACTTATGTGCACTTCATGTTCACATTGAAATGTAAAGTGACTGTGTCTGCTGGGTCTCTTTAGTTTGGAGGAGCCTGAGGGGTGACCTCATTAATGCCTATAAATATGGAAAGGGTGAGTGTCAGGAAGATGGAGCCATGCTCTTCTCAGTGACCTCCAATGATTGGACTCAGGGCAGTGGGTGCAAACTGGAACATGGGAGGTTCCACAGAAATATAAGAAAAACTTTTTTCCCAGTGAGGGTGAGAGAAGAGTGGCTGCCCAGAGAGGGCGTAGGGTCTCCTCTGGAGACATTCAAAATCCATCTGGATGCCTTCCTGTGTGACCTGGTCTGGGTGTTCCTGCTTCAGCAGGGGGATTGGACTAAATGACCTCTTGAGGTCCCTTCCAATCACTGATATTCTGTGATTCTGTGTGTGCTTACGTTGAAGAGCAGTTTATGTCACTTCCTGTGTTGTGTTTTGGGATGTTAAATGAATTCTGAATGTTGATATCAGTTTCTTGGTGGGAATGTCCTGCTGCATGTCAGAAACTGATGTAATTAACTTGCTTCTGCTGTGTGTGTGTCCTTAGAGCATCCCGTGAGCACCCGTCTGTCCAGGAGAAGAAGAAATCCACCATTTGGCAGTTGTAAGTACTTTGGTGGTTTGTATAAGATTAAATAAAAGGATTTTCTGCTATTTCTGTTGAAGGCAGCAACTGAATAGACTCTCACATTAAAGTAATCCAAACTAAGAGTGTTGTTTGCTGAACTCTTTTGGTATCAAGGGGCTTTCTTTTGTCCTTAGTGAAATTAAAAACAGATCTATACAGTGATTTTGTTTTACAAGATGATCCTTGACTGGGAGCGTACACTCACAACCAGATTTAATAAAGGGATGGTTCCAGATGCTAACTGTCTCTGGAAGCACCTTATGTCAATCAAACTGAGGACTTGGGGTCCATGCTTGAAGTTGGGCAGACTTCATGAAGGGCTTACAGCCTCCATTGTGCCTGTTGCTTCGCCTGTTGTCAGTCCATGGTGCGTTGCCTCCCTGAACACCTTTTCTCATATTTGGTGGCCTTTTTTTCTGTCCCCTAGCTTCAGCCGTCTGTTCAGTTCTTCCTCAAGCCCCCCACCAGCAAAGAGAACCTACCCATCTGTGAACATCCACTACAAGTCTCCAACAACAGCAGGCTTCAGCCAGCGCCGCAGTCACACCATGTGCCAGATCTCCTCTGGTAGCCGTACCTTGGAGTTCTTCCCTGAAGAGTGAGTTGCATGCTGTGTCTAAGCCAGGTCCCCTTGTGGCTCTCCCAACAAGAACCTTTTCTGTTTCTTTCTTTTCTGCTTTAAAAACAGTCTGTGTGGTGTTCCTGGGTTTCTGTCTCTTGTGGCTTATCATCCTGATTTTTCATTCATTAATTGCCACATGGATAGGCTCAGCAAACTTCATCCTCCCAAACATAATACTGGCTTTCTAGGCTGTGATGGTTTAGAATCACACAAATTCACCCTTAGAAAGACGATCTCTCTTCTGATCTAGCACCTTTCCAACAATTCCTTCTCATTGTCAAAGTTATTAATACTTTACCATCACAGACTTTCCACAGAAAACACACCACACATGAAACTGTACAGAATACATTCAGTTTGAAGTCAAGTGAAGCACAGAAGAGATTTCTTCCTTCAGAGAGACTTAAAGGGCAAGAAGACTCTGGGACAGCAACACTTAGAGGCTCTTTTTTTAGCATGTTTAAGATTAAAACCAAGTATTTTCACTTTAACATGTGGTTGAGAGAACTTTTCACCTTAAACTCCGGGTCAACAGGGCTGTGCAAGTCACTCCATCCTGCTGTCCCAAGGCTGCAGTCACATTCTACCACAAAAGCCCTGCTTCATTCTACCATGCAGTCTGGAAATCTGAGTGTAGAACTAGGGTTGAGGCCAACTCAAGCCTACAGTGGCCAGGCTGGACAAGGCACTGAGCAACCTGGTCTGGTGGGAGGTGTCCCTGCCTAAGGCAGGTGGATGGAACTAGATGATCTTTAAGGTCCCTTCCAACCCAAACCATTCTATTATTCTTCCTCTTTCTGTGCCAGCATTCCCTTAACCTTCAGTTTCTGTTTTTAACCTCAGTTTGAGAAATAACTGTTGCTTCTCTCCTCAGTGACTGCACATCCTCAGCACGTCGGGAGCAGAAGCGGGAGCAGTACCGCCAGGTCCGCGAGCACGTGCGGAACGATGATGGGCGGCTGCAGGCCTGTGGCTGGAGTCTCCCTGCCAAGTACAAGCAGGTAGGGACCATCCTCTGGACAGACTGAGCAACTAACTTTCCCATTAGTAACCTTAGGCATTTAAATGTTTCATTTTGAGGTATACATGGATGATAATCATAGGCACAAATCACATTCACCTTGTCTGTATCTTGAACAAAGTTGATGGGAGAGCAGCAGTAAGGGTTTATGGGATCTGGCCTGGGAGAGCTCTCTTAGGTGGAGCTTCCCAGCATGGGTTGGGTCTGAGTTAGTACCAGAAGGATTTGGTCTGAGGCACCATTGACCCATATGCTTCTCTGTGCAAGGTGTGGAGTGTCTGGGGTCGAGGACCCCAGGTGAGTGTGGGGGAATCACTGTAACAGGCTGTCCAGTGAGGTTGTGGAGTCTCCTCTGGAGACATTCAAAACCCATCTGGATGCCTTCCTGTGTGACCTGGTCTAGGTGTTCCTGCTCTGGCAGGGGGATTGGACTAGATGATCTCTTGAGGTCCCGTCCAATCCTTGACATTCCGTAATTCTGTAATTCCTCTCCATGTCTGTACCTAAGCCAAAAGTAATTTTGTCCAGAGCCCCGTACTTGTTTTTATTTCATTTGTTGCTGTCATTAGGGCTTTAGTATTACCCACAGTTACTATAAAAATCAAATGCAGTACAGTATCATAGAATCATAGAATAGTTCAGGGACCTTAAAGATCGAGTTCCAACCCCCCTGCCATAGGCAGGGACACTTCCCACTAGATCAGGCCTTATCCACCCTGGCCTTGAAAACCTCCACTTCTCTCCAACAATATAACCAAGCTAGTTGTTGTCAGCCTCCTTTGTAGGTTTATAGCTCCTTCAGCTTGTCAAAGAGTGCCTGAAAGAAAGCACTTTTACAGTGTGGCTTGAAAGTGGATGTATATCAGGTCATGATTGAAGGGAAATGTTAGTGTTGTGAAACTTTTCTCCATCAGCAGTCCAGCATATAGCACCTGGGGCAGAGTAGGGTGGTAGGTTCTCTGGTAGGCTGCTCCCATCCCTGTAGGGACTCTCTTTCACACATGCTGCAAGATGAAGCCTCAGCAGCACCCAGCTCTGAGGCTGGTAAGTTCAGTTCTGACATAGTGGTTCCATCTCTTGTACCACAGCCTGATGCTCACAGCCTTGTACCAACTTTCTTTTGTTTCCTCTTCCCTCCCAGCTGAGTCCCAATGGTGGTCAGGAAGACACTCGCATGAAAAATGTCCCTGTGCCTGTATATTGCCGTCCCCTGGTAGAGAAAGACCCAACCATGAAGGTACATTCCCATAACATTCCCATCCAGAAAGGGGACATGGAATAAGTAAGGACTTTTGGTCACTAAATGTACAATTTTTACAACAGTCTGTATTCTTTTTTTCACATTACATATTCCAAATTCTATCTTTTGCTTCCTTTTATAAATGTTGGTTTCTAATGTTTGTAGGAAAACTATGTCTTTTTGTAAGGATGTAATTTTTGGCTGATTCAGTTTGCCAGCTGCTGTGCTTCTGTCTTAAAACTTGCACTTTTTTGACAGAACTCTCATATAATATCAGCAATGTTTTATGCTTAGAAGGGTTAAGTAGTCTTACAGTAGAAAACAATGTAAAAAAATTAATGGAAACAAGCAGGTGAAAATCAAAATGCATTTCATGGCTCTTTTTTCAAATTCCACTGTTGACTGGGATTCACAGGTCGAAATTATTTAAAGCAAATTTTTATGAAGTTGTGTCTGTCAATACTAAAATAATGGAGTAGAATTGCAGTTGAGAAGTGATGGTCATCTCTCTCCAACAGCATATTTATCTGCTCTAGGTAGTTGTTTTGAAATAACAAGGCAGTTTGTATTTAACTTCATTCTGAGCTGATGTCATTCTGGCATTTAGGTTGTCATAAAATCTAATTGTTTCTAGAATATTGGTGTGATCTTTGAATAGTATTCTGATCTGCACCTTTCTTTATGAATTTGGAGTAATCTAGTTTTTTTCTGTAGTCTTGTTCATAGCATTCTCCTAAAAAAACCTACCTGGAAATAGCTCAGAGGATGAATTTGATTTCAGAAAGTAGGCAATATGCTTCTTTCACTCTGTACTTGTTATGTAGGGACCTAAACCAGATGATTCTCTTTTTTACTTAATTTTTTGTTGCCCTAGTTCTTTATATAGCTCTCTGAGAGCAGACAAATGCTGATCTCAGAGGAGGTCATGCTCAGAGGAGTGTGTAAGGAAGCAGGAGAGTGCAGGGAATGGGATGGGACCTAAGGAACAGGAGAACCCTGGATGTGTATCCTAAGAGAAGCAGTTGCTGCCTGCACGTTGTGCTTATTTTACTTCTACCATGTCCTGCTTGCTTTGCTACCATGGGTTAGAAACCCCAGAGTAAGAAAAACTGAGGACATTTTAGAAGCCTGATGTCAGTGATAACACCTTTGTTTTCTTTAAATCCGTTAGTCATGTCTTTTAAAAAAACCCCAGTGATTTTCACTAGATTACAGAGAACCTTTATCTCACCTCTATCAAATCTGACTGTCATCTAGTAGAAATCAACAATATCTGTTGTCTCTGACTAAAATACTTTAGTGTCCACAGTTTTCTACCAAGATGCCTGAATGTAAAGAGATCCTGAAGCCTCTAGAATTCATTTTAAGATTGCTGTTTCTGTTCCTTAGCTGTGGTGTGCAGCTGGTGTCAATCTCATGGGATGGAAACCTGTGGAGCAGGAGCCTGGGAATGGGCAGAAATTGGATCCTGGACGTGATCCCCTCACTTGTGATAGAGAACTGGAAGGAGAGAACAACAAAAGCAATCACACATCTCCCGAAAAGAAAAAGGTCAGAGAAGAAAATGTTTGGTTCTTTTGTTCTTTCCAGTCTTTTTTTTTTTTTCTCATTGCAACTCTCCTCTCTCAATGCCTTTGGACTGTGCTCTGTAGTGCTCCAACATATAGTTCCAAGGGACTATCTTGTGGAGCAGCATTTTGCTGGTTTGGCTCTTCAGTAATTTGCCATGTGATTTGGGATAAATCATCCAAGATAAACTCTACCAACTTCTGCTTTTGAAGTGTTTGGAATTTTGGGAAAAATTCCTAATAGGAAAAAGCATAATCTCGAGTGTGATGAAGTGAGGAGGTGAGGGAAGATGATGGAGTTCTTGTCACTGTAAATGAAAAGACTAAAAGATCAGGCAAAGCTTTGTTAAAAAGAACACAGACATAGCAGAGTTGAGGAGTACAATTCATTCAGAAAATTGATTCCAGCTCTGTTTTTTAGTAGTGGGGTCTTCTTTAAGAAGCAAGCTGTAGTCTGCAGATAATAATACAGTGCTTTATCCTTTCTGTTTCGTGGGGGTTGTCTCTGCAGCTGCATTATACTGCTACTCTCTCTTCTGAGATGAGCTTGTTGAGTGCATCCCCACTCAGTGGCATTCTGTGTGAAGTCATTGTTCAGAGATGTGTTAGTCAGGTATCTTGGAAGATAAATAAATGGACAAACTCCTCTTGCTTTAAGAAGTCAAACAGGCATTTGGCTGGTGTTGCAGAAACTAGTGGGGAATGCAGATGAAATTTGTGTAGCTCATATTGTGCAGCTCTTTGGCTGGTGTTCCAGGACACCAGCGGGGAATGCAGATGAAATTTGGGTAGCTCATATTGTTTATTTGCATCAGCTGTGAAGAGACTTGGCTTTTAGAAGCCATTGTTGTATTTATATGTGTAGCCAAGCATTGATACTGATGTGCTCAGTCTGACCTGAGAGGAGCACTGATTCTGTCCATTTCTTTGCTATTCTCAAAGGCAAAGGAGCTCCATGAAATGGATACCACATCCAGTCGTGTCTGGATCCTTACTAGTACCCTGTCAACAAGTAAAGTTGTAATTATTGATGCCAACCAACCTGGTACGGTGGTGGACCAGTTCACTGTCTGCAATGCTCACGTGCTCTGCATCTCCAGCATCCCTGGTAAGTGGGGCTCAGGCACCGGCTGTGACCTACACAAGGTCATGTGTTCCACTGAGGAGTGGCAAATGTTACATCTGCTCTTCAGAACTAATCCTTTGACCTTGCTTTATTCTGGAATTGTCTCTCAAAACTGTAACTCGGATCTGGCCTTCCTATAGGGCTTTTCCATGGAGATCTCTCACTGTTGAAACATTTAGTAAGTAACTCATTCCACATGAAGGTTCTTGGGAGCAAGAGTGAGCCTTGCTCAGTAGCTGGCCTGGATGTTGATGCTGAGGGTGAGGAGGTTCACCATGATGCTGAGTGATGCTGTGGTGTCTCCACAGGGTAGTACACCCTGAGGGTCAGCATCTTCCAGCCATATGGTTACCTCAGGACTACTTCTACATTTAAATTAACAGTGACATCTGGATTTATGGGAGAATCTGTTCTTTTGCCCTTCAGCGGCCAGTGAGAGTGATTATCCTCCAGGAGAGATCTTTATGGAGGGAGATGTAAATCCTGAAGAGTCATCTGGAACAGATGGTGTCCTGGCAGGAATCACTCTGGTGGGCTGTGCCACCCGCTGCAATGTGCCACGAAGCAACTGCTCCTCACGTGGGGACACACCTGTGCTGGACAAGGGACAGAGTAAGTTTTGGGATATAAAGCTTTATGGCAGTGCAATTATAGCTGGTCTCCTGTTAGCTTACCATCTTACAGGTGCATCCTCCTGTCTCCAAGTTAACTATTTCAGAGGCTTCAACAAGTTTATTAATGTGGAACAGGAAGACCATAGGCCCTTTTGGTTCATTTCTTTTTCTCTCTGAGTGATTCACATCCTGCAGCTTAGCTACAAGGGTCATAAAGCAGAGTATTTTGGACAGGTGATATGTTTGTCCTACAGCAATTTCTTCTTTTCTCATTGTTTTCTCTTCTGAACAGCCTGATCTAGTGGGAGGTGTCCCTGCCTATGGCAAGGGGGTTGGAACTTGATGATCTTTAAGGTCCCTTCCAACTTGAACTATTCTATGGTTCTGTGATATCTCCTTGTGAAGTTAAGCCCAGATGAAGACAGTGATGATATCCTTGTTAACTCCTAACTGCAGTGGGCAGCCCTGGAGAACTGCTCATGTTTTCTTAGTCACAGAATGTGCCTCACTTTAGAGTAGCTTGTATTCCACATCCAAGCAGAAAACAGTGGACAACCTGCTGTCTGTGTTGCAGGCTCAAGGGGCTTATGGCTTGATTGAATTTGGCAAGGAGGGATAAATTTTAAAAAATTGACAGCCTGATTTCTGTATGGCCGACTTCATTCTCCAGTACATCTCACACTGTTCTTTGTCATTTAGGTGAGGTGGCTGCTGTCTGCAATGGGAAGATCAACCAGTCCCAGTCTACTGAGGAGGCAACAGAAGCTACAGAGGTACCAGAGAACGGTACAAGCGAGACAGAACCTGCTCAGCCCCGGCCTGGGCCCCTCACAGAGCATGTATTTACAGATCCAGCCCCCACACAGCCACCTCTCAGGCAGAATGGGTAAGTAGCCCGGGGCCAAAGTGCCATTTCAGTTCTATTTTCATAGACTTTTCATTATGAGAACCAGCCTGACCTTCTGATAAAGTTTTGTAAAATCATAGATTTGGAAGAGACTATATTTTTCTATACAAGGACCCTTACCTGCCTGTGAATATCACACTGTGACTAGGGATGAGCATTGTGCTACTGAAGTCTCTAACAGTGTTCTTTTGCCTCTGCAGGGAGAATGGGCAGCTTAAGACAGAGCCAAGCACTGCACTGCCAGATCAGGAGGTGAATGGGGATGCTGCTGGGGCTTGTACCAGTGCTGCCCCCACCATGTGGCTGGGAGCACAGAATGGCTGGTAGGTTTTTCTTGGCCTGGCATATCTCTGTGAGCTCCCATCTCTCACTTCTTGTGTTTGCACACCTTTGTTTCTCATCTTGAGTTAGGTTTGCATTGCTTTTTGTTGTTTTGACCTTTCTGTTCATCATAGCAGAAGGATTTAACTTCACTTTCTTACCTAACCTCCCCCTTTCCTACCATGGAATCATAGAATGGTTTGGGTTGGAAGGGACCTTAAAGATCATTTAGGTCCAATTCTGCTGCCACGGGCAGGGACACCTTCCAGTAGATCAGGTTGCTCAGTGCTTCATCCAGCCTGGCCTTAAACACTTCCAGGGAGGAGGCATCCACAACCTCTCTGGGCAACCTGTTTTGGTGTCTCACCACCCTCACAGTAAAGAATTTCTTTCTTCTCTCCAGCCTAAATCTCCCCTCTTCCAATTTGCATCCATTACTCCTAGTCCTGCCATCCTGGATCTTATTAAAGAGTCCTACCCTTGTTGATTCCCTCCACCAATNTAAAAAGTCCTACCCCAAATAACCTTGTTGATCTCCTCCACCAACAATGCACAAACTCTGTGCTTACCAGAAGGAAAATACTCAAGCCTAAGCAGGGTGAAGGTGAGAGTCCTTGCTGCTAACCCTGTTGCTTCTGTCCTTTCTCCCAGGCTTTACGTGCACTCAGCTGTATCCAACTGGAAGAAGTGTCTGCACTCAATAAAGCTGAAGGACTCTGTCCTGAGTCTAGTGTAAGTTTGAATGCCAGGGGATGCTGATGGAGAATTTTTGGTGCCTGAGGGGTATTTTAGATGGGTGTAGCAGCTCTTTGTCAGTCAGCTTTTCCTTTGCTCTTCTGAGTACCTTGTTTATGAGGAAAATTTCCCATGGCTTTTATTACTGGAAAGCTTCTTGCTGTGCTGTTTCCTACTCAACTGCCAACCTGACCCAGCTCAGTGAATAAGGTACTAATTGAGATCAGTAACATCAGGAGGAAGTAAATGGGGAGGAGAAAGGCAAAATATCACTGGGGTGTAAATTAAGTGGAATTTTGGTTGAAATTGGTGTGAAGAAGTTAACCTCAACAGGGAATTTATGGATTAACTTCTGACAGCAACGGTAAGACCCTTTCTTGCAAGATGTTCCTTGAAGAAATTCTAGAATTGGACTTTTTGAAAGTAAAGGTGGTGTGCATGGATGTCATAAAGGATTAGTGTATCCCTTACTTCTGTAGGCTTTTGTAACTATTTACTTTTCTGTCATTTCAGACATGTGAAAGGGAGGGTTCTTGTTGCTCTGGCAGATGGAACACTAGCCATATTTCACCGGGCAGAAGGTAAGAGAATAAAAGAAAACAAAACTTGTCTAAAAGTGTAGCAATGGATCAAATGCTGTTCTGAGCCTAGAAAAAAAAAAGGCACAGGTTTGCCAGGGTACAAACATATGGTTAAAATACATAGCTGTTATACACAGGCAGTCTTGTCCTCTGGACCTGCTCCAAGAGCTCAGTGTCCTTATGTTGAGGGCTCCAGAACTGGACACAATAATCCAGGTGGGGCCTTCACTGGTATAGGTTGAGCAGCTCCTGAGCTGTGTTCGTAGCTCAAAGCATGTTGGAATTTGTTAAATGTGACTAATGTTTGCATATTAAGAACTTAGTTATTTGTAGCAGTTTATCCAGCAAGTTGAACTATAGAGACTTCTGTATCTGGGCAGTTTAGCCCTTGTCATTAGTTCTAGTCTGGCCAATAAAAATTGTTCCCATCAGAAACAGGATTGAATCTTCATGATGTAGAGGCCACTTGCCTGTGAAGGACACAGTTTGTTTGAAAATAAGCTTGACAGACAGGAAATTGGTTCCTCATCCTGGGTTTGACACTTTGGAGAAATTATGTTGTCTGTCTGTGGTATGAGGGAGCCTCACCACAAGGTCCATCTCCATTGAAGTTTCCACATGGTGTTGTTAGGCTGCCTGTCTTCTTCCCCTGCTCTTTTTGTTGCAATTGTTAGAGAAACCTGTTCGCTTCATTATGGTAAAGGGATCTTTAAATTAGCCTGATTTGGAGAGCTTGCAGCCCACTAAACTTTACTGTGATTGAAGTACTTACAGATTCACAGGAATTTCCCTGACATAAGCAAAATTGAGTTTTAGCTAAGCTTGTATATCTAGATACACATGGAAAGGTACATGACATGTGATGACATGTGATGAAGAAGATGCATCTTCCTATCCTTGCTTTTCACCTCAGATGGTCAGTGGGATCTCAGTAATTACCACCTAATGGACCTTGGGCACACTCATCATTCCATCCGCTGCATGGCTGTTGTGTATGACAGAGTCTGGTGTGGCTACAAGAACAAAATCCATGTTATCCAACCTAAGACAATGGAAATTGAGGTAAGAGAGCAGTTCTGTGTGTGTGTGTGCATGCACGTACTTGTACTGTTTTTATTCTTATAGCTGTTTTCTGCTGCTGTGTGTGGAAATGCACTCTTTGTGTTGTAGCTGTAGGGCCCAGACTATCAATCTGGATTGTGTTATTACCCATGATGCCAGGGGGGTGTTTATTTCTTCCTCCTTTTATATAAATCTAAATTGATGTTGCCTTTTTACTAGTGGCTCTGTGAGGCCATGTACTGCATGAATGTACCTGTGTGCTTTTCAGCTACCAAAGACTTTTCCAGCTGTAGGCACTGTGGCACAAAGGAGGAGTAATCAAACCCTAGTAATCCCAATTGCCTAATAAAAAAAAGGGCATTTAGAGTCCTTTGATTGAAATTCAGCACAGTGGTGTTGACACAAACCTATTTGACATAGCTTGGAATAATTCTAATGAGAGAGAACTGCTGAGTCTGATGTTCCCATCTGTGAGCCAAGGCAGTCTGATCTTCAGGATTTATACTGGAGTAGTATATTTTCCTTTCCTCCCAAGGACATTGAAAGCACTTGGTTTCTAAATGTTCTTGCTCCTGGTGTGGTTTGAAAAGTCCATAATCTCTGCAGAGCTGCTAGAAAACTCCTAATTTCAAGCTTCTGAGGCAGGCTGCCATTAGCACACTTTCTGCAAGACCTTTGAAACCCAGACAAGTCATCTCAGTATGTTGCCTTAGTGTATGGGTAGATAATTGTGTTGCTTTTGTGAACTCACACTTCTCCACCTTTTTGGCCTTTCAGAAATCCTTTGATGCCCACCCTCGGCGGGAGAGTCAGGTGAGGCAGCTGGCATGGATTGGAGATGGAGTGTGGGTGTCCATCCGGCTGGACTCCACTCTGAGGCTTTACCATGCCCACAGCCACCAACATCTGCAAGATGTGGACATTGAGCCTTATGTCAGCAAGATGCTGGGTGAGGCATTTAGGGATGTTGCTCACAGCAGAAAGCAGAATTCATTAAGATCTTACCCAAAGCCATAACTGACTGATTCTTACATGTTCTCTCTAGGCACTGGGAAACTGGGCTTCTCCTTCGTGAGGATCACAGCCCTGCTCATTGCTGGCAACCGCCTCTGGGTAGGGACAGGGAATGGTGTTGTCATCTCCATTCCATTGACTGAGAGTAAGTGACATTTATTGGAGACCCTTCTGCATCTCTTCCTAAAAGAACAACTCTTTCACTTGTTATTTGTGCAGCATAGTAGATGGCTCTAGCAGGTTAATGCATTCCAGAGATTTCCAGACTGGATGAGGCACTGAGCAGCCTGATCTAGTGGGAGGTGTCCCTGCCTGTAGCAGGGGGGCTTGGAACTTGATGATCTTTAAGGTGCCTTCCAACCCCAACTATTCTGTGATTCTGTGATTCACCTCTTCTTTACTAAGGAATTAAGTGTTTAGCTGAATGGGTTTGACCTGTTTAAAACTAAATTGGTATTTGTTACTGTTCCTTCCAGTTCAGTTGAAGCCATTTCCTTGCTGGGGGACCAGTGACATCTCTGATATCCATACAGTCTTCTTTTTTTGAGCATGACCTTGACAGAGCAGACTGATTCTGTAGCTACAGAATTGCCTGCAAGCAAGTGAAAGCTTTGGAAATTTTAAGCCTCCAAAAAGAGGCCATGGGGTGATAAGGAAAATCTCCCTGGAAATATTGGTTTGGCACAAACATCTGAACACTTCAGTAACAGAACCTGACCTCAGAAAAGCTTTATTTACTCTAATCAGGGCTCAGCTCTATCAGTCAAGTAGAAATCAATATCCTGTGCCAAATCCAACTTGGTAAGGAGACCCAGCAGTAGTAATAAATAGGTTCATCTCTGCAGCAGGAAGGTTAGTTGAAGTTCTTAGCAATCCTCTTCAGTTCCTGCCAGTCAGCATCTAATTTTGCAGGTCTGTTTCAGATTCTAATGGGGGGAGTAGGATTTAAGGCTGACTGCAGGTACTTTCAACAGAAAGCTGCCATATTTAGATATTCTCATCACTGTTAGCATGAGATTTGAGATGCAAATTACTCTTGTATCAGAGGAGCAAACCTGTTGTAGTCCTTGTGGAGGCTGGGGCTGAGTTAGGGTCTTCTATGAGGCTGGTGGAGCTGGATGTGCTGGGGCTGACACCCCGATGGCAATGACACAGTTGTGCATTGCATTATTGACCTCATTTGTGAGCCCTGTTTCTCACCTTGTTTTTATGCCTGTTCTTTCTTGGGGTTGCTGCCTCAATTCTGAGTTAAGCTTCTTCCCTGCTGCTATGAACAACTTGCATTGTCTCTTGGTGTAAAAATGTGCTAGGCAATGAGGTCTCACTAGAAATTTCAGCAATGGATGCTTGTGACCATGGTCCCTTTCCCATCTCGCGTATGACGTGGGTCCTTCTAAGATAAATGCAATGTGAGCAAGAGCAGTGTTGGTATAAACTTGAGTTTTCTCTAGATTTTATACATTTCTGAATTTTCTCCCAGTAACCACCTTTTTCTTCTCTCCTGTCTTGCCTGTCTCTTCCCATGTCCCCCTCTGTGTTCCTATTCTTATGCCTGTGCCTAGCTGTAGTCCTCCATCGAGGACAACTCCTTGGGCTCCGGGGTAAGTCAACTTCAGCTTTCACTCCTTCTGCATCCATTCATCTTTGCAGTTTCTTTCCATTCTGTTCCCTGCATCCATTGTTTCTCATCACTCTTTAAGTTGCATCTGAGAAAAGCAACTCGAGACAGTAATGTAAATATCCTCATTTCTCATGGCTAAAAACATCCTCATCCATCGCTTCAGCCATTCCTCTGGGGTTTTGTGTCAGTACTTCATTGTTTGTCAGTAGTTCCCTTACTGTGGGAGGCCAGTTTTGAGATGGGGATTGTAAAGGTTCATTCAGTCAGAGTGTTCCAGGAAGCAGAAGTAAACTGTTCTTCCTAAGTCATACTTGGTTTTGTGAGGATGCTTCTCTTAGTAGTTCCAGGCTAATGGGAGTAGGTCCTGTGCCAGTTAAGGCAGGGCCTGAGTTCAAATTAGTGTTTCCAGAGTCAGAAAGGAGTGTCTTTTTTCTCATTGTAAGACATTTGTGTGGCTGATGAGAAGCATTATCTGCATGTCTCCTCCTTTTAAAGCTTCTGATATTGGCTGCAGTAAGATGCTTGATACTAAACAGAAAGTGCTAGTTACTGCCAACCCTGTTGGTTGGATGAGCTCATCCATGTGTAGCTGCCACAGCAAACTAAAGCACAGAGGTGCAGAAGCCTTCATTGTAGGGCTTTCCTCACCCCACTCATTCTTCTGTCAGAACATTCATGCTTGCCACAGCAAACTAAAGCACAGAGGTGCAGAGAGCCTTCATTGTGGGGCTCTCCTGACCCTGCTCATTCTCATTCTTCTGTCAGAACATTCATACTTGCCACAGAAGTGCAGGGAGCCTTCATTGTGTGGCTCTCCTCTCCCCACTCATTCTCATTCTTCTGTCCAAACATTCATACTTGTCTCACCATCCTGGCTTGAGCCTGATAAGTCGAAGTCTCCTGTGTCCAAGTGAAATTATGAAATCCAGCCCAAGCCAAAATGCAGAACTATGGATAATTAAGGAAGCAATTGAGTTCTTTCACAGAAAGTGAAAGCCTGTTTTTGTTTTTCTGATGTGGGTGCATGTGGAAGTATCTCCCATCCTGAGCTCTGAGCACTAGTCTCTCTCTGTTCCTTGGTGAGTTGAAGCATTCACATTCTTGGAGCCTGGTCATGAAGACTTCTGAGCTCTGAGCCCACTTTGAAATCCTTGGAAGCTGTGGTTGGTGAACATCATCTAGGTGTTCATTGCTTGAGTATCTGGTCCTCTGGTGCCATAGTTAAATAAAGACCTCAGGAGCCTTGACCAGCCTCAGAGACTGTGAGAGCAGCCTGTGTGCTCTCAGCTTGGCATGAGCAATTGACTCAGAAAATGAGTAGTTTCACCAATCCAGAAAATAGCAGAAATTCTTCTCCACGTGTCCTTAACATCTCATGGGTACAGTTGGCACCTGTGGATACCCTGCCAGGAGCAAAAGACCAAGGTTGATCCTGGGACAGCAGGTGGTTTCTAGAGTCTGGACAGGATTGCTGATGGTGAAGATGCCTTCACTGGGACCTTGCTTACCTTCCCTTTGGGTCACTCTTGCCCAGCACCTCCAGGGATGTGTGCCTCATTTGTAGTAGCCAAATAGAGTATTTACTGAGAAAATATAGTTTATCATGGATAGATTGCTAGTAGATAGCCTGATAGAAAGGGACTGTATAGTCCAGTGTCCATGAACTCCAGTCCATCATGTCCTTTACACAAGACTTTTAGGGGGACCAGCACTGCACCTTTGCTTGCACTCTTGGCTTTTTAGTCCTCTCTTTGATTGAGTCCTTTCTGCAAATGGTACTCAAAGCTATAGCTGACAAAATTCCTCCTCCCTGTCTCCAGCCAACAAGACCTCACCAACCTCTGGAGAGGGCAGTCGCTCCGGCGGGGTCATCCACGTGTATGGTGATGACAACAGTGACAAATCTGCCAGCAGTTTCATTCCCTACTGCTCCATGGCTCAGGCACAACTCTGTTTCCACGGCCACCGTGATGCTGTCAAGTTCTTTGTCTCCGTGCCTGGTAAGAAAGAGCACAGCCCTTCCTTGTGTCTTGTCTCACATTCTGCAGGAGGAGCTTGAGCTGCTGTGCAGCAGATGGCTGTCCATGCCATTTCTGTGCATGCAGATCACTGTGGCTTAGATATCAGCAGTAAAAACTGCTCCCAGTTTTCACCAGAAAAAGTAACTGGCCTGCCCAGTTGTGTGCATCTGTATTAACAGATGGGGGCTGAGCACATGGACACCAACTCTTGTTTTCTCTCAGGCAATGTCCTTGCAACCCTGAATGGGAGTGTGTTGGACAGCCCTTCAGAGAGCCCCAGCACAGCAGCCACAGAGACTGAGGGGCAGAAGCTGAAGAACGTCCTGGTGCTGAGTGGAGGAGAAGGGTACATCGACTTCAGGATCGGTGAGTGCATCTGGTGGGAGGGGCTGAGCTCAGGGCTGTGGTTGTGGAGAGAGGGATCATTGCTGTGGGGAGTGAAATCTGAAAAGCAGTGCTGTCTGTTTCCCCTGCCTCTGGCTGTGAGGGCAGATTGTGAGCAGGGGCAGGGTTTGGCAGTGTTGCATTCATGGCCCTGAAAGAGCAAAACCATCTGTGCCACTCACTACAAACATTGCTGCCCTACTCTGATCACCCATGCTGTTTGAGGGGTGCTGTATGTGGTAAACACTGGTTTCCCTGAAAGGATTTGTTTTTGTTACTACTACTGTTGGAGATGCTTGATTCCATCTATACAGAAAAGCACCATGTTGATGTAAATGTTCTCCAGGCATAAAGGAAGGTCTCAACTCATGCTGTCTCTTGCCAGGCTGACAGGACTTTAACAGTGTTATTAGCCTTTTTGACTAATTTTCTTTCTTGCCTTTTTTATTTACTGTTTTTTTCTCTTCAGGGGATGGAGAAGATGATGAGACAGAGGAGAATTCAGGAGATGCCACCCAGGTGAAACCAGTACTTTCCAAGGCTGAAAGAAGCCACATTATTGTGTGGCAGGTATCATATATCCCTGAGTGAGAATTTCTCCTTTCCCACCAATATAAGTGTCCCTCCTCCCTCCTGAATACCAATATGTACATACAGAATGCCTGCATTATACCTGCTGCTGGAAACTAACCCCAGACAACTGCAATGGCTCCTGCCTCGGACTGTGACCCCCTTCTAACCTCTGAACTTGCAGCTTTCATCTTGGGCCTGTGCGCTTTCTGCGTGGTTGGATTGTTGATCTGCTCTGGAGTTGGTATCCACAAGGAGAGACATGGCAGTGCATTGCTGAAGTGAAGCTTGGAGCTTGAACTGTGCAAAGCCTTTTGCCCAGTGCTCAGGAGCTGGCAGCTGGATGGGTGGTGGCTCAGGTTCTTTGGTGGGTTGCCTCACTCCTAACCCCTCACTCCTGCTCCCTGTCCAAACCCCTGACAAAGCATTGATGGTGAATCACAACTCCTGCAGCACCACAGCAGAAATCCTTTCTAGTTCACCAGTGGACTCTCTCTGCCTTTATCCACCCTTAAGCAGAGTCTGATGTCCCACAAGACCAAGAGCAGCCAGGTCCAAAGGAGTGCTGGGTTTTGGCTGGAGAAAGCAGCACATCCTCTGCACTTGCAGATGGAAAGTCTCCCTGCTCTGCTGCTCCTGTTGTCTCAACAGTCATGTGCTGGGTGACTGGATGTGTCCAGATAGGTTTGTTTGGCAGCCTCAGATGGGAGGTGGGTGTCTCATCATGGATGCCACAGGGCCTTTGGAAACTGGTAACAAAGAAGTTCTGCAGCCTTGCTTTTTTAAGGGCAGAAAAGGGTGAAATTCTTTCACCTCCCCTTTCTAAAAATAACAGGCAGAAAAAACTCTGGAGTTTGTTGTGAAGGGTTCAGGGGAAAGCTATCTCTGTGTAGTGTTTGATGGCTTTCAAAACACAGGTGAAGGCAGGTGATGTTGTTCTGCTGGGAATTCTGCCTTAACATGTTGAGATTACCTGTGTCCCCATCCTGGAAACTGCTGGAAGGAGATGGCTGTTCCCCTTCATGTTGTGGATGTCAGTTGGAAAAGATTTGTGGGTGCAATTAAGGAATAGAAAGGCTGTTTCTTGCCTGAGGTCACAGAGGAAAAGGAATTGAGCCCAGATCTCTCAACCTCTTTTACCTGCTTGTGTGAGCTGTGCTGGGAGATTGCAAATCTGTGTCCTGCTTACAAGAGAAACAACAAAAAATGGGTCCAAGGAGAGGGGTTCTCAGCTCTAGAGGCAGACCATGGCAGCTCTGGATGGTTTGTCCTCCCTTTCTGACAGCAGAGACAATCCTGTCTCCACAAGGAAAAGTTTTGTTTCCTTTGAACACTCCCTCTGGATGTGCAGGATTAGAGCACGTAGCAGATATTAGCGATGAATTTGGAAGCTCACAGTGGTTATGTTAATTCTTTCCTCAGATGTGCAGACCTCAGGGTACCACAGGGATGTCCCTGCACCAGGGTGGCAGAGTGGGGACATCCGAGGTGCTTCCATCTCCTGGGAAGCTCCCAACTGTGTTCTGTGCTTGTCAGCAGAGCAGATTGCTCACAAGGCTGGTGGTCTAGAGCTACTCGTGCTGCAGGGATCCAGTTCACCCTGAGGAAGCTCCAGTCTATGGCATCAGTCCTTGTGCAGCAGCACTGAAATGCTTTTTGGATCCATGGTTCAGAAGAGGACATCTCTGGAGAACAGAGGCCTCAAACACCCAAGTAGGGAGCAACACTTGCTCCCTGCAGAAGCAGCTATTTTGTTGTCTGTGGTCCTAAGGGATGCTTAGAGCCACCACCATGGGGAGACATTTCACTGGGGCACTGCTGACCATGCCAGGCTTATCATTCCCTTTCCCAAAATGCTTTGTTAGGATTTCTTTGGAGAGTGCAATACAGAAAGTAGAGTTAATAGGATCAATATTTAGACTCCAGATTCTCCAGAAATGTAACAGTTCATCAGCTAGGGAGAGGTATACATCAGAATTTAGGACAATTGAAAGGAAAAAAAAAAACAAAGGTGAACTAGGCTCAGTTCCTCAGCTCCATCAACTCCTCTATAGGAAAAGACAGAATTGCAACATTATTACCTCTTACTGTTTGTTCTGTATCTGGTTTTGAAGTGACAGTACTCTGTCTCCTGTCACCTACTGGGCCCTGGCAACATAAGGAAACTAGTCTCAGGCCTCTTCCAGCAGGTTCCTTTTCAGCTCAGAGCATGTTTTCCTCCCAGAGAAGCACATGTCCAAGAGGGGCAGCTCCAGCTAAGCAGAACCAGCCTCTACTGTCAGCTCCTGTGGGTGCTCGGTGGCTGCTGAGCAGCAAGGTGAGAACTGACTGGCTTCAACACACTTCCCTGTCATATCTCCACTGTGATGTATGTAAAGTATCTTGTATGTTACAAAAGGATTTTTAAAAAGTGTCTTAAGGCCTGTAAACTCCGCTCTTTGGTCTGAAGATGGCATTCTGTAAAGAGACTGCTGTATGAATACGTTCCCGTGCTTTGTCCCCTCTGCTATCAAACAACAAACCATATCTGTTCTGTATGTAATAAATGTGTTAACTTCAATCAGCAGGTGTGGGGTGACTCGTTCCTATAAAAGTACTGGGATTTCTGCTCAGTCTTTTGTGACATCAGGACACTTCATAGGCCAGCAGCAGCTGCTGGGGTGTTCACCATGGAGCGAGTTAGTGGCAAGAAGTGAGGTTTGGGTTGGTTGCTCACTGGGTCAGAGCAGAAGGGAGCTGGTCCTACAAGCCATGATGCGATCTGTAGCTTCTCCCAGCATCAGAAATTAAAAGAAGAGACAGCCTGAGCTGATGGCTCACTGTGGCTGAGCCTGTGGTACCCATCTCTGCTTACAGCATTGCCACTGTCCCCTGTCAGTTCAGGGTGTCTTTCACAAAGTCCTGTAAGAATTGGTGACTGTAGGAAGTGAGTTCTTCTCACTTGTGCTTGGGTTGCTGCACACAGGTCAGAGGAACAGCAGGGTCTGCTCATCCCATCAACATCTGCACCTCCTGTCCCACCTCCCTCACCCTCTGTGTGCTGCTGCAGTAGCACCTCACTCAGTGTAAGGACAGTGAGACCCCAGCCCAGTCCCAATGGAAACCAGCACAGCAATTTTCCACCACCTGCAGCAGGAGGTCTCACAGCCTCAAACTTTTCATGCCTTGCACAGCACCTTGGATTTCCCCCCAACCTCCAGGGCTCTTCTGTCTTCTGAAGCCAGTGAACCAGCCCTGGCCCCCTCTGCTCCTGCCACAGCAGAGGAATGAGAGCCTAACTCTTCCCAGCCTTGACATCTCATCCTAGACCTGGCTTTGAACCCTCCCATAGCAGCTTAATTCTTTAGGAGCTTCAGGTGAGGAACCTCATGGGAGGACAGGCAGGCTGCCTTCTGATAGTCTTTTTCCCCCTGGCAGAGGCCACATTTCCCTGTCCCCTTCAGTCCTGCTGTGCACCCCAGGCAGGGGACAGAGTCAACTTTTTTCCTTCCCTCAGCAAATCTCTTCAGGCTACTTGTGATTTCAGAATGCTGCAACAAATGGAGCAGGACCTAAACTATCCAGGATCACAGACAACAAAATAGCTGCTTCTGTAGGGAGCATGTTCACCACAACACACTGCTGGAACTCAAGGCTTTAAACAGTAAGACCCAACCCTGTGTACTTTGCATCATCAGAATTAAAGTTATTCCTCCTGGCTCCTGATAGTCATCTCTGGCAGTAAGAAATGGACAGCACTGGGAAAGGTCTGGATCAAAAGTTGAGTTGTTTCTCCTGTGTTGCTCATTGTTGTCATATATAGCACAGAGGGGAAGAGGAATGTGGTGCTGTGCCTGTGCTGGGTGAGCTAATGGCTCTGCATTTGGGCCTTGAGATGATCTCTGTGCACTGAAAAAAAAATTTACCAAGCTTTCTTAGAACTGTGCTGTAGAAATAAGGAAACATTTATTTTTGTTAGTACACCGCTCTGGGAAATAACATGACATTCTCAGTCATTCCTCTGGGATTTAGGGAGGACCCAATCTGAAAAATGTAGCTTAAAAGCCTAATCTTCAGGCTTTAGAGAAAACTTGAAAGGAAAGAACTGCAGCTGGATGCAGCTGTACACTCAGGACTATCCAGGGAAACAAGAAAATTCCTCTGTAGATTTGAGACCAAAGTTATTTAAAAAAAAAAAATTATCTGAATTATTTGGACATTTCCTTTCAGATGAGGTCACTGCACATGGCTGCAGGTAGGAAGCACAGACACACCAGATCTCAGTGGATAAAGGGATGTTCTGTAAGCAAAAGCATACAGGAAGTCTTTATACTGGAGTACCTGCAGGTTTTACTTTTGTCTTGAACTTCTGCAGATCAATCATTGGCTCCTCTGTGATGGGTTTCCCCTCCTTCTGCCACTGAGCAAGGATCATGGCACGGAGCAGAGGTGGGTATGGGAGGTACCGAATGGTTTCCTCTGGCACTGGAGTGAATTTCTTGAAAGCCTCCTCCTCGTGCTTGGGCACCATACGCCAGTCATGGTACATGACTTGGTCGATCTCTCTCATTTTTTCTTCAGTTTGGCCTGAGAAAAGATGATAAACACGAGTGGATAAGACTCTTGACAAAAAAAACTCCCTCTGGAAACACAGTGAGCATTGATTCTCCAGGATCAAAAGTGCTACAACAGGTTAAAAGTGAAGGAAGCTTTCAAAGGCTCAGGCACAACCTTTCCTGCTGTTCTACAGGATCCTTAAAAATCGAGCCAGAAACAGGCTGAAAGGAATACAGGCAAGTAATTCTTATTCCCTTTTTTTAAAATGTGACTTCATCTCTCTCTGGTTCAGTTTCCTTGGCTCTCTCTACACTTACTGAAGCTCCCTGAGAAAGTTAACTTGAAAAAGACCTTTGAATGAGAAATGTTTCAGAAACTCCAGTTAAAGTGATGCAAGCAGCTTTAAAAAGTTCACTTACTTCTCCAAGCATTAATTTAAAGCCTTGGTAACACTGCTTGTCACTGCTCCTCTTTTTTACAGATGCTTTTACCTGGAATATCCTCACGCTGTTCATTTTGTGTCTGGCTTTCCCAGTGTCCCACCAGCCTCTCCCTTCCCCTGTCTCCTTGCTCTCCCTCTGGGACCACCAACCTCTCTTACAGCACTCCCTGAGGGACAGACTCTGGCACCTGAAGCTGAAACATGGGGAAAGTCTTTCCCCAGCAGAGTGTGTCCCACTCCCTTCCCCCCGCTCTCCCCAAGTCCCGGCCGCCACTGTCACCTCTGAAGGTCAGGTATCCCCAGGCTCTCCCGTGGTCCATGTTCTGCAAAGGAAAGAAGGGGCCGTTGAGAGGGGTGGGGGGAGGTGTCGGGGTCCCCCCGCGGAGGCTGGGGCCGGGCCGGGCTTTACCTCAGCGGTGTAATCCACCTTCACCTTGGCGATCACCCAGTAGCAGGGCTCGTCGTAAGCCCAGAGCCAGGACTTGCGGGTGACGATGCGGCCCAGGCCGAAGCGCGGCAGGCGGCAGAGCAGGGTCATAAGCCGGTTCTCGTTCCTCACGTCCTCCCAGGCCCGCACCGGCAGCCGCTTCTGCGTCAGCGGCCGCCGCATCGTCTCGTAGTCCAGGGCGAAGCGCTCCGAGTCCCGCGGCCGGTTCTTCAGCTCCCGGTACTCGCGGATCTTCTTGGCCATGGCGGCGATGGGGCGGTACGCCTTCTTGCGAGCCATGGCGCCGGCGGGACAGGACCGGGAGTGGGACGGACACCGGGGCTGAAGGGGAGCGGGACAGAACACGCCTCTTCCCCTCCGCCCGGAAGCTGCTTCCTCCGAACCCCCGGAAGGTGTGAGGGGGCCGGGGCTGGGCGTGGCGGAAGCAGCAACGCCCTTCCCTCATCAGAGAGAATCGGCGGCGGATTTATTAAATGTAAAACAGGGATTTAACAAAGTTTAATCAGCAGCGAGGTTCCATGGCGAGGGGTTTATGTGATGCAGGGAGGGCAGGGTGACAGGCTCAAGCCTTCCTCCCACTCCCTCTTCTTTCCGGGGCTGTGGCGGGGCTCCCCAGCGGTTTGTCTCAAGGGTATCCCCTGCGTTAGGCTACAGACCCGCAAATTAAACGGGCCGGAAGAAAAGGGACCGGCGTGGGGGATCTGAGCAGATCCACCAGCCCGGTCTCGGCACCACCCGCCCAATGGGTGCCGTGTCCCACCCGGTGACAGCCGGTCCGCCCGCCCACGTGACGGCGGCTGCCCAATGGCCGCGGTCGCTCCTCCGCCCCCGTCCGCGGCGGGCACCGTCTCGTCCCGGCAGCCTTTGCGCGGTGCGGCTGGTGGCTGTGTCGGTAAGATGGCGACCGTGAGTCTGAGGCTCGGAGACTTGGTGTGGTGAGTGGCGGCGCGGAGCGCGGCGGTGACGGCCGGTGGGGCGAGCGGCACTCGGGGACACGGGCGGAGATCCGTGTGTGGCGGTTGTGGCATCGGCGGGGCTGGACCCGGCCCCGGTGAGCTCGGCACGGCCGGGCCGAGCACAGACCTGTCACTTGTAGCCGCGGAGGGCTGCGAGGGGCGGCTGTGCGAGGCCGCGGGGCCGGACGGCGGATCCCCAGGGCGATGTGAGGAGGGGCGAGGGGCGGCGAGGAGCTGCCCGGGGCTGTGGGTTCGGCCCTGGCTGGGCAGGCGCCGAAGGCTAACGGGAGGCGGCGCAAGAAAGAAGCCGTCTAAGATGGAGAGGGGTGAGGAGAGCGGGGCAGAGCCGGCCATCGCCGGCCACTTTGGAAACATGGAGGTGAGAAGGCCGGAGGCAACGGATGTAAATCGGAAGGGGGTAGATTTAGACTCAACATAAGAAATAAATTCTTTACAGTGAGGGTGGTGAAACACTGGAACAGGTTGCCCAGAGAGGTTGTGGATGCTCCCTCTCTGGAAGTGTTTAAGGCCAGGCTGGACAAGGCACTGAGCAGCCTGATGTAGTGGGAGGGGTCCCTGCCTGTGGAACTCGATGGTCTTTAAGGCCCCTTCCAACCCAAACTATTCTACGATTAGTTCTATTAGATTCTATTCTATTCTATGATTTTAAGGCACGTGAACAAGCTCTAGTAGGCGTTTAGAGCCAGCAGCAATACCTTGTCTTGGCAACGCTTTGACGAGAAGCGACAGGAGAATCTGCGAATACAGTGGTTTTTTGCAGGTTAGGATGTCCCCGGTGAAGCTCACAGGAGCCATTTCCTTCATGTCACTCCAATTTTACCCTAAAACATCGAAGAGTGCTGTGATTTTTTTTCAATTTCCCAAGGATGACAAGTGAAGGGATTCCATTGAGCCCTGTAAGCGCCGAGTTTTTGATGTTGTCATTAGGCCAGGGTGTCCTGTAGGGCTTGCAAGAAAATAGCTAATCCCCAACATGCAAGTGCATGCATTTATATTTATATCCCAGATAAAAAGAAGCACGTGCTCCAGGCTGTGGCAAGTGCAGTTTCTCACACACACACAAAAAATTCCAGTGCTGTGAAGTTGTCTTAATTTATACAGCAAAGTAAGTAAAGATTGTTTCTTTTTAGTGATTTTTTTTTTCCAGCAAGGATTTGGGGAGTGCATTGTTTTTGGCATTGAAATGCAGGTTATCCTGCTTCACATGACAACCTAGACATCTGCTGTCCTTGCTGCTATCACAGAAGAGCTGCAACAATAAAACAATAACATTGGGACAGCTTTGATGTTCAGTGGAAGCATTAAATATGAGATATGGTCACAGCTACAGTGTGCAAGCCAAGAGCTCTTTGCAGGGTTCCTGCCTGACCACCTCTGCTCAATCTCCATCTCAGGAGGGGGCTGCAGTGCCACTTGCTGAGAATTTCTGGTTCAGGAACTGTTGGACTCCATAGATTTTTTTTTTTTTTTCTTACCAGCTTCTTGAAAGATAAAAACTGATAAGGTTTTGTGAATGTACTGCTGCCTGAGAAAGGGTAAGATAACACTAAAGCTGCTATACTGAGGGCTAAGACTCTCCCTCTTTTATGAAGAAATAGGTTTATGTAGTCTTTGTAAAGGAAACATTTGCCATGTAATAAACTTTTTCTGCCACCTTATAGCTCTTCTGTATCTTTAGCACACCTAACTACAGTGTTGAGCACTTGGAAATGGGGATAATGAAACACCAGTTCAGAGGATCCTGCCTTTAATACTTTCCTGAGAGAATTTCTGAGAATCTGAGCTCTCCAAGCTGGAAATAAGTGGCTGCTCTGCTGTCCAGACTGTTGTCCAAGTTACCAACCTGAGCTTTGTTTTGACTGGCTGCATCAGTAGTTTCTTTTCAGCTCCTTCTGAGGGAATATCCAGTCTCACAAGATATCACTACAGCATTATATCTTCCAGACAGTAGCTTTGGTGCTCTGTTTGCTTAGATCCTTGTAGTCCAGGGAGTTCATGCAGACTGTTAAAATGCTTTAGTTTAGGTGCAGATGTCTAACAATACCATGCTTGTGTGTCAGCTGTGCATCTTGACTTGAAGGTTTTGACTGTAGATTGTAACTAGTTTAATATAAAAATATTATATAATGCAAAAATGGTAGATACACCATAGCTGTATTTTTTTTTCTCATGTTCTAGTACCTAATGCTTTCTTATTTTGTCTAGGGGCAAGCTGGGCCGGTACCCTCCTTGGCCAGGAAAGGTGAGGTTTTGTTGTTGTTTTATTTTTTTATTGTTGCTTTTTTAGTTTTTATTTAGTTGCTATTGCTTTTCTTCTGCATAGAGAAAGCTCTGCCTGTAGGCATATTGGGGATTTTTGTTTCTTTTTTAAAATATATACTCCACAAATCTATATTGTGAATGACTGTAGGGTTTTATCTGGTCTGGAAGTTCAGCCTCTTATTAACTTCTGTAAATTCAGATGGAATGAAAAGTGACAGGGTGGTTCATCCAGGTCTGGAACTGTTTCCCACATTGACTTATTTAATCTTTGTCACTTTCTGCAAGAAAGGTTTCTTTTCTCCCATAGTAAATCAGTTAAATGCACTGTATTAAATGAATTAAAAGAAATAAAGAATTTGGCTTCTCAGGATACTGTTTTAAAGCTATGCTTTTTGAGTAATAATCCTGCAGGCATGGAGTAGGTAAACTTCTCATTTGATTGGAATTTTTTTTTCTGATAAAAGGCCAAAAAGATTTAAGAAACCCCCTTGAATTATATGTGACATTTTTATTATTTCTGCTTTTCTGAAAGAGCTTTGTGTAGGTGTGAGGACTGAGCATGCTGAGATAACAGATGCTGAGATAACAGAGAAGTGTTGTCAATGTGGCTGACAACCATAAACGTTTGGTTTCACTCTGGTTATTAGATCAGGTGAAGACTCCCCTGCAGTCTTTCAGGTGTAACTGGATGTCCACTTTTCTCTTTACTAATATTTTGAACTTTATAAGCAACCTATTCTGGTAGAAAGGACAAAGCTTTAAATGTAAATTTCAGAAGTTACAGAAGAGAGGAACCTTTTATTTATGCCACCTGGATGTCTCAACTTTAAAAAAGATCATTTGCTTGTCTGTTGGGGATAGGGAAAAAAAAACCTCACTAAGAATGTAGTGATGTGTCAGTGAAGTTTGGGTACTTTGTCTGCTGCAGCCAGACTGCATCTAAGAACATACCTGGGTTACATATTTTACTAGAAAGACTTATAGCAGGTTCGGGTTCTCTTTTGGTCAGATTTAAAATAAATAAATAAACCTAGCATAGCTGTAAAATGTAATAAAATCACAGAGTATAAAATTTAATTATGCGCTTTTAACTTTTCCTTCTCATCACCTTCAGATTGTTAACCCACCTAAAGATCTGAAGAAACCTCGTGGAAAAAAGTGCTTCTTTGTGAAGTTTTTTGGAACAGAAGATCAGTATGTACCCACTTGTTTCCATCTGATGAAAATACCCTGCCATGTAATACCAACCTTTTGTGAAATGAATACTTAGCAGTGGGTTGCCTCTGATCTGCATGCAGAAGAATTCAGTGTTTATTGCATGCTCTGGCTGCTCATATGAGGTCTATAAAGACTTCTGTACTCAAATCATGTTAGTTATTTAGTTGCCTCTGTGCAGGAAAGTTCTTGGTGGCTTGCCATTTTTAGGGGAGTAGGTCTGATGTGACTGTGTAAGATTTTAGCATTTAACCCTATATGAGAAAGGTATAGCTAAGAGTATGCATTTAGTTTTCTGCTGGAAGAATAAACCAGTTGTATGCTGCTTCCCATTTGTAAAACAATATTCTGCCATACCTGGTGGCTGAAAGCATTATTTCTGTGCTTGAAGAAGACCTCACAGTGTAGGAAAGCCAAACTCTTTGCCATGCAGAATTTATTGTTTCCAAATAGGAATACAAAATCATAGTTATCTTAGATATTTATACACTGGAATAAAATTCCAAACCTTGCAAAACTAGATATTTCTTGAAACTGAGAATTACTCTTCAGATTTTTCAGTTTCTTGTTATTTTCTGCTCTTTTTCATTGTTATGTAATAAAGGAAAAAAATCACTAAAATACATGGAGGACTAGAAGGCCCTTTGCTTTTTGTGGAAGAAGGGCAGCAAGAACTGAGACCATTTAATAGATGTTTCTTTTTCAACTGATAAATTATTTTTGCTAAATACTTGAAATTCCATTCTGTCCAAAACTTGATGGAGCAGAATTGGGTGCTGATAGGGGAGTTTGTTGGATCTCTAGTGATGCAGGGCAGGTGAAGGTTCATTTGGAGGTAAAGAGTGGTGTGATTGATGATGGTGGTGTGATTAAACATGATTATTTGAGCTAGTCAAGCTCTAAAAGTTGAGGAGGGTAGCTATTTCTGCCTCTATTTCCCCCAGTGGTTATATTTCATGTAATTAAATTACATATTTAGTGATTTTGTGGGTTTAATGGCATCTGTCACTTTCAGAGAAGCAGGTTTTGTGGAAGAGAAGGTTTCTCTACCCAAAGAAGAATTTACCTATTTGTTTGAACTGCGAAGGACCCCTGTGCTTTAGCAAACCTGGTGTTGGTGTTCATAGCAGTGATACAACATCTGTGTCCTACTCTAAGTTACTGCCTTCATTGTGTTGCACAGGTTCATGTAAGGTTTCTTGTCAACTTGTTCTCCAAATTGACATGGAGATTTTTCTTGTCTGTCTTTTTGCATGTCTCTTCTTGCAGTAAGCAGCTTTAAATTGAATCCTCATTTAAAAAATCAAGAAGAGTTCATGTTTACCGCACATAGACTTGTAAATGGCACAGAACCATCCAATTACAGGAGTACAAAACCCAATTTTTAGTTTCTCTAAAGAGCAGAGGAACTTTGACCTCTCATCATCTCTATTTCTAACTCTGCTATTTAGGTAGTTCTTAAGTTTGTTATTGATTTTGTCGAAGCTGAAGGAGTTTTTAATACAGTATGTGATGGAAGGACTAGGAATAATGGATGTAAGTTGAAGAGGGGAGATTCAGGCTGGATATAAGAAAGAAATTCTTTCCTGAGAGGGTGGTGAGACACTGAAACAGGTTGCCCAGGGAGGCTGTGGATGCCCCCTCTCTGGAAATGTTTAAGGCCAGGCTGGATGATGCACTGAGCAACCTGATCTAGTGGGAGGTGTCCCTGCCTATGGCATAGGGGAGGGAACTAGATTATCCTGAAGGTCCCTTCTAACCCAAACTATTCTGTGATTCTGTGAAAGCTTGGAGAAAGCTTTCAATCAAAGCTAAATAATCAGCAGTCTATTTCCATCAGGCAGAGTGATTTTCATGCAGTGCTTGTTGCCATCCCATCCTCCGTATCTCATTGGGATGCAAGCACCCACCCTCTTCTTCAGTGCTGTTCTCACTGGTTTTTGAGGAGTGAGAAATTTCTGGATGTAGTTTTTATGAAATGTTCTTTCACATCCTGGCTTCATAAAATGCTTGCTTAAAGTTTTTGGGTTGTTGGCAGTGGCACTCTGGCAGAGTGACATGCTGGGGAGGGGGACAGGCTGAGCTGGCAGAGAGTGACCTCACGGTGCTGGTGTTCCTCATGTGGGCAAATGGTCCCCTACAGAGTTGTGTGTGGCTGTAGCCAGATTTCTGTGCAGCAGAACCAGCTGGAATGTTGTTAGACTACCTTCAGGCAGAATGCCAAAGCCAAAAATCATTAGTCAAAACTTTTCCACTTCTCACTGATGTCTTTGAGTGTGGAGCTACACTGCAAAATTCTTTTGTTGCACAGATTTGAAAAATGTCATATTTCAGTGTTGCCTTTCTGGTGGTTTTCTTTTGCAAAGTATCCTTTTAACTACATGGACCTTTATTCTAATTTAGGGCAGTCATTTTTTCATTGCTTTTTTTCCCCATTAAGAAGTTTACATACCAGATTTCAGAGTTTGGTTATTTAATGTGTTTTACTGATGGAAACTGGGGCATTCTGTCTCGATTTCTCTGGTGTTTTCTTGCACACACACTGGACTTGTAAGTAAGCAGCAGTTTCTTTTGACCTTACAAGTTGGTTGTTAGCATTTAGGGTGAGCACCTAAACTGCTGCACTGTTGAACTTTATGAACTTTTGCTCAGACTGTAAGACTTCCTAACTGTAAGGCTTGCAAACAGCAAATATTTGTGGATATTCCAGAACTTTCATTTCTCCAATTTCTCACCAGGAATTGGTATTTTTAGACAGGAAGAGGGTGGTTAGAAAGTCAAGGTCTTCTTGCCTGTGCTTAGCTCATATCATAGATTTGAATCTGGTGTCTCTGGTTGCATCACTCTTGTGCTGTTGTTTTCCATGCCACTCCTGCTCACATTCAAATTTACCTCTGCTGCTTTACCAGCACTCTGAGTTTTGATTGTTGTTATTAATGGGCTTTATGTGATTAGTGGTTTTATAAAAATGATATTTTGAGGGCATGAGGAAGGGTATAAAGAATAGAGCAGAGAGCAACTCATTACGCATGTGCCTCCTGGTCTTTTGAGTTTTGTTCTAGCCCATTCTTTACAGATAACAGATGATTCTGTGCAGTGATATGAGTACAATTTCATCTTGAATTGGGCAATTTGAGTAAAGTGACATTACTAATGCTTTTCTAGGAGATTCATTAATTCATTGCTGAATCAAAAGAGAAATAGTAGTTCCTTTTGTATGTTGTAGAGGTCCTAGAGACCTCTTAATGAAACATTGACCCTCATTGGCTTAGAAGTTGCTGCTTAACAGAGAGAGAAATCTTGTGTGTAACACAAATGATTTTGTGTAATGAAAAGTTGTTTCCAAGCCTTCAAGACATTGCACTCAAATGCTTTGGAAGAGGCTGCCCAGAGAGATTGTGGATCCCTCCTCTCTGGAGCTGTTTAAGGCCAGGCTGGATGAGGCACTGAGCAACCAGGTGTAGTGGGAGGTGTCCCTGCCTATGGCAGGGGAGTTGGAACTAGATGATCTTTAAAATCCCTCCCAACCTAAACCATTCTGTGATTCTATGTGTCTGCAGGCAGGTTTGATACTTGCTGCTGTACCAATTTATCTTAAAATATCAACAATGAAAGAGTTATGATTTTTTTTTACTCAAAAAATTGATTTTTTTTTCTCACTGCTTTCAGCATATTCATATTATTTGCTACCTTATGTGGGAGCATGTGGTGGTACCAGAGCAGTCACTAGACTGCCTTTGATTTAAATGGGTACCTGTGATCACATCCAAAAGTTGTCTTGCTGACAGAGAGTATTAATAGTGTGTAGAGTGGAACAGCCTTAGCACAGGAGGATATAAAACTTGAGAGAGAAACCATTTAGGTGCTGGAAGAAAGTTCTCAGTGGCTGCAGAATCCACAGCTCTTCAGGTTATAGAAAGCAAGTCTGTGCTGCTGTCCTTGAGAGATAAAAGCATGTCCATTTGTTTCTGTAAGTTGAGCAAATTACTGTTTGGAAAATAGAGTTGACTGTGGTGTTGTTTGTTTCTAGTGCTTGGATCAAAGTGGAGCAGCTGAAGCCTTATCACCCTCACAAAGAGGAAATGATAAAGATTAACAAGGGTAAGCGCTTCCAGCAAGCTGTGGATGCTGTAGAAGAGTTTCTTAGAAAAAACAAAGGCAAGGACCAGGTGAGTAGGTTCTTTTTCATTGTGTGCATCAAAACAAGTGTTGGCATGAGTGATGGTCAGATGCATTTTGACTGAAAGGAATTTGTTGCCTCTCTCATTCACTCCTTAGCCTTCCCCCCTCCCAAGCCTATTCTCTCTTCCCAATTCAAGTGTGTTTGGTGGTGAAAAAATATGTTGGTAAGCTGGTGGAGAAACTGAAGAGGCTAATTGATCTGCTAATGAGCATTTGATAAATCCATCTTAATTCTTGAGCTAGATTTTGGTATCTACTTGTCTTTAGAATATTGGAAGTTGAATATCTATGTGCACGTGCTTTTAGCAAGTCTTCAGGTGGCCTTTTTTTGTTACTCATTTACTTGAACTGATGTGATTTTGCAGGAGAACTAACCAGGAACTTCACTCACTGGCTTCATAGGGCTAGAAAATATCTAGTTTTTGAGTTTCTTTGCTGTTGTTTTTGCTTGGTAGTAATCAGCACAGTGTCCTTCACATCCTTGGTTTTGCATGCAAATCATTCCAGCTCTTCTCATCTTTCCTTACCATCTTTATTCTGTGATCTCTCAGGCTTCTTCCCATAACTCCAGCGAAGAGAAGAACCGCCGTAATTCCAGTGAAGAAAGAGGCAAGCAAACAGCTGGGGAAGAGAAACGCAAAACCAGTTTGTCTGAAGGGAAGTTGAAGAAGGGCACAGGGGAAGGAAAAAAAAGGGTCTCTTCTATATCATCAGAGAGAGGATCAAAATCACCTTTGAAAAGAGCCCAGGATCAGAGCCCCCGAAAGCGGGGGCGTCCACCCAAGGATGAGAAGGTTTGTGTCGTGCACGCCTGCCAGTGCCCTGTGGACTTTGCAGATGGGCTCTAGAGATAATTGGCACCTTGACTAACAGGCCAGCAAGAGGAGTCAGTTCAGTGACAGGGTTTTTGAAGCTGTTCCATGTTGATACTTCCAGACCAATTTGCTGGCTGAAATCTTTGGCAGGCATGTTGTTAATTCTTCCTGCAGTTTTTAGCTGTCAGTTACTTTGTGTGGCTCCATTCATATCTTTGAGAGGGCTTTAGGTGAAGTATCATCTTGCCTTCCCTCTAGTTCAGTCTCTGGGGGAAGGATTAGTGAGAATTGTGTCTTCATCTGATTCTTGACTCCTCCCATCACTTTGTGTGATTAATTGGTACTAATTACTGAGATTAGTAGTCACTTGGCTTCACCCTCTGTGCTTGCAGAGGGCATTCTTAACGGCTTGGGCTTAAAGATGAAATTCTTGTAGCCTGAGGAATCCACCAGAAGAATTGATTGTATTCTTTTTAGCTTCTGTGCTATAGAATCTCTTTTTGTCCTCCATTATGAAGGCCCAATCTGGAGGCATTATTATTTTATCTCAGATACTTCTGAATGCTGTGGCAGCAATGATGGCCACCACTACTTTGTCTGCACTCAAGTAGAGTTTCAGCCTTTTCATTTATTGTGGAAATCACTGCTGTGGTCCAGATCTTCTTTTTCCCAAATGGATCCTTATTTCAGTGGATTATTACAGTGCATGTGCTCCATCAGAGTGAAGACAGTGGGGAAACTTTGGCTGGTGCACTATGCAGATATCCTCTTACCTCTGCTTCAAAGGGATCACATCATACCATGCTTCACAACCTTGGCTTCCCGTGCACTTCAGGATGCAAGTCTTTGATCTCCAAAACTCTAAATGGATCAGCCTTTTGTGCTTGAACAACAGACTCTTCTTGTTGGAGTAAAATGAAGCTGATAATCTCAGATATTAGCTATGAAGGAATTTTCATCTTTTTTTTTTTTTCCTTAAAGCTAGCTTCTGTTAAATCAGTCTCTACAGTAGAGCTCATCAGTTTCTCCTTTTGAGGGGGAAAATGGGTACATACTGGTGAATTCTTACTAGTATTGACAGAACTTGTGACTTGAAAGCACTGTACCAGTAACATACCACTACCTTTTGAAGTGTCTTACTATGAACAGGATGTATCTTCACATGTTTCTGTTAAGCCACAAGGCCTTTTTTTCCCACTTGCAAAGTGCTTTTATGTCTTTGAGCTGGTTTTGTTCCAAAATTGATCAAAACTCGTGGGTGGGAAAATTCTGATCACACTGACATGTCACATACTTTGATTTTAGTGTATTAGATACCTCGAGACATCAGGGTGCTCTGAGTGAGTTAATTGTAGTAGTGTTGAAATTATCTTCCTGGCAAACTGCAAACAGTGTAGTTTTAAATAGCTTATCCCAAAGCAGTGATAAATTACATGCTCCAGACCATAAAAATAAGCAGGCTTATGTAGAAAAGTAGTCTTGTAGCTTCTGGAAAGCAATGTACTGACAAGCAAAGAAATTGCCATGAAGATATAACACTACTGTCTTCATCCTGTTTTTTTTTTAACCTGTGAAATAATTTAAGCACTTGTCTTCTTCCTAGTTCTAGTAATCTCCCCATATTCTTAACCCTAGGGCAGAAAAAAAATCATATCCCTCTCCTGAATTACTGCAGTGTTGCAATCTGGGGGGTTTTGCCCCATCACAGTTGAAATTCCGGCTTTCCAAGTAATAAGGATGCACAAAATTCAAGCAACCCATTGTTGCTGAGGATGTGTTCCTTCTAGTAGGACTCTGTGGGCATGCATGATAATTTAAATACTCTCATTTCTAAACTTCTATCCATATTTTCAAAGGAACAAAATGACCTCAGTGGTTTCAGGGCAGGTTTCATCCATGCTTTATCAGTTGAAACAGCAGGGTGGTCTCTAAGGAGAGAGCTTCAACATACAAGCCTCTCCATTAACTGAAATGGCAATTTAAGGTTGGAAATTGGTGTCTAAGTTGTCCCTGCTGACAGATGAAGTGTACCCATCAATCTGGATTACCTTCAGGAGTCTTGTTCTTTTTGCAAATGGTGCTCTACTCTTTTGGTCTGTGTGGTCACTAAGGTACATTGTGTGCATTTTCATGAAGTAATTCTGAAGGACAGATATGTGATTTCATTTCTGAACCTTCATCTCGGGCAGAATTTGTGCACATTCTCTTCACAATGCATATTCTAAGCCTAAAGACCCATGTCTATATGACCTAGAGCATACACACTTATTTCAACATCTCAGAGAAATAAAAAAAGATACATTTTAATCTGCTTACCAGTGAAAAAGACATGATGCATTAAATATTGTCATGATGTTGAGCAAACAGGGTTGTGCACCTCTTAAAACATTCTGGAGGTGTTTAAGGCCAGGCTGGATGAGGCACTGAGCAGCCTGGTCCAGTGGCAGGGGGGTTGGAACTAGATGGTCTTGAAGGTCCCTTCCAACCCAAACCATTCTATGGTTGCTATCTTGTGGATTCAGCAAACTTGAGCACATATGTCTGTCACCCTTGTGCTTTGAAGGCTCTCCTCATAACAGGCAGGCTGCCTTTCTATGACTGAAGGTTTAGAAGAATTCAAAGCCCTGACCACAGTGATTTTCTTCACCCATTTGTTTAGCATTTTGCATCCACCAGAGGAAAACTGTCAATCAGATGTGTGTGTGTGTTTGCTTCTGCTCATTGTGTGATGACTCTAGTGCTGTGGTTCTTCTTACACATGAAGAATGGAATCTCCAGAAGCTGTTACTGTGATTGAATTGTGGGGTTTTTACCTCATAATACACCATGTTTGGGGGTTTTTTTACCTCACAATACACCATGTATTTAAACTTGAACTGCTCATGGAAAGGCATGTGAAATGGATAGTTTCTTTGATGGTTTTCAAAACTCTGGATGTGTGCTTACATCATCAACATGTTGTCACCCAGCCACCGAGCCAGGTTGTAAGCTCTTTGTGATCCTCCTTGTGTTTCCTCAGGACCTCACAATTCCAGAGTCAAGTACAGTGAAGAAAGTGATGACTGGGACAGTGGCTGGATTTAAATGGCCCCCAAGTGTCAGTGAGGTGAGAAGCTTCAGAATGTGTGTGATCTGGGAACTGTGCTTGTAGAAGCAAATCTAGAGCATTTTGCCTTTTCCCTTCCTCCTGTAGGAACAAGATAAGATGTTTTCGTTCCACCATTCTGTAGCATAACAAAGCTAGCCAATATCTTGGACTATTAAGAAGTTTGCTGGTGGGATTTGAATCTTTGTGGGACCATTTGCAGATTCACACATTCAGTCATTTTTGCACTTCTTTCAAAAGTATTTCTGGGACAGGCTTTCCAGAACTGGAGAAGATGATGTAAATTATCTGTTCAGGTCTGGATAGTATTGTCTGGGGTGGTTTTGTTTGATTTCCTTTGCAAGCAGCTTTTGGAAGCTGCATTTTTATGCATAAATGAGTGATAAACAAAGCAGAGTAGGAGCAGTGTGACTGTAAGCCACTGTGTGTGATGCTTACTGTCAAGGTGACATACCTAGGCCTACAGTCCTTGCTGCTGTTAATGTGTGATAGTGCTAAGTATAATCTCCAGCCAGTTCCCAGAATATTTAAAGAATTCTTGGAAGCTGGAAAGTTAAGTTTTCATTCCTTTGGAAAGAGGAAGAAGCAGGATTTGAAATATCTTCCTCTTGTGCTAGTCTTGCTTGTAATCTTCTTTGATTTTCCTACTGATGTCCAAAAATGAGGAATTTTACTTTAGTGGCTTTAGTCTTAAGAATGAAACAATGCAAACCACTTAACTAAATCAAGCAGCTTGATACAGCTCATGCATTTAATGTTTTCCACCTTAAGTTACTGTTTGGGAGAATAAGGGAATTGTGCTGTGCTTGCCCATTGATTCTCTGGGTATGTTTTTGAGCCTGTGCTTTCTCTCTTTGTAGCCAGTGAAGGACAGCGACCCACACTTCCATCACTTCCTGCTGAGCCAGACAGAGAAGGTGAGAATTTGGCAGAGAGGGTCATTCTGCTGCTCTGTCTACCTGCCATCCTGCCCTTTGCAGGGAATACATACAAAAAGGGATGCATAAGGAGCTCAGAAATTGTGTTCTTCAGGGACTAGCAGCAATCAGATCCTCACATGCCATCTTGTACTTCCTAACCTTGAGGTTTGGAACAGTTTACCTCTGAGTACAATGAATAGCTAAAGTAATTAAAGATTGCTAGCACCTGGGTTTGACAGATCTGTTGCAGTAAATTCTGTAGGATGAACACTGAAGGCAGGAAAAGCTATTTCTTTGTTTAAAAACCCTCTTCTTTAGTTGTCCTACCAAGTTCTTAATCTGTATAAACTTGACAATTAACTGAATATGGCAGGAGAAAATCCAGGACCAGAAAAGCTCTATGTGAAATATATCCAGTTTATCTCCTGAGAGTAAGAAGTATTGCAGGGTTTGATCTTCAGCAGTGAACATTCAGAGGGAAAGGACAGGTCAAATTAAATGAAAAAGGATTTATTTCTGATGAGGGTCTGGGCAGAGCCAGAAGGATCAAGAGCAGCTAGCAGTTTTAATCCAGATAAGCTCCCAAAGAGCAGCATCAGAAGGAGCAGCCTTCACCTTAATGTCTGTTGAAAGCAACAAGCCTTCTCACTTTAACTGGAAAGTTTTGCTTCCTTAGCTGCTTTGACACACTGAGCACAGATAAGGGGCAAGGTGCTGTACTGCAGGGTTAAGAGATAATGGTTTTATTTGGGCAGAATGCCTTGGATCCTTGCCTGTAGTGGAGATATCAGAGGAACTCCAGAAAGCAGATTGTGATACCTGTGTCAGGAGGCAGCTTGAATTGCTGGGGCAGGCTGTGAGAGGAGGTGCTTGGTACATTGCAGTAGTTATCTTCTCCCTTTGAGGGGAGTTAGGGAGTTTTCCTGCTCTGCAGATAGTGGTGAGTGGGTGAGCTGCCTGTTTCTGTTTAATAAGGACATGGTCTGTTGGTTTAGGAGAGCAAATCAAGTACTGTCCTTTCCCTGAATGCTTTGTCTTTTCCATGCAGCCAGCTGTCTGCTATCAAGCCATCACAAAGAAGCTGAAGGTTTGTGAAGAGGTAGGGCAAAGCTGGTTTTGGTGGATTTTCCTTATTGTCGTGAGGATTTGTAGTTCCTCCAGAGATTTATATTTATTTTTCCCCTCTTCTCCTTCCCCACTCCCCCAGGAAACAGGATCCACCTCTATCCAGGCAGCAGACAGCACTGCAGTCAATGGCAGTATCACACCTACAGACAAAAAGTAAGATCTTCAACACACTTCAGCCATTTCCTTTTCTTTTTCTCCTCCCTAGTCCCCACATGCAGCCATTACCCAGCCTGTCACTAAGAATAAATAAACCTCACATTTCCTTTTAACTACAGATCTCTGTCCTTGTGTGGAATTCTGATTTAGGGGGCAGGGAAAGAAGGGAGGAGGAAGGCAGCTAAAACCAAAGTGGGTCTGTGCAGCAGAAAAATACAGAATAAGGTCTGGCCTGTATGTGTTTTGCAATTCAGGGTTTTTTCTGCAGTTGCCCTTTTCCTGTAGGGCAGGTTGCAGAACATTTGGCATCACTGTTGCTGAATGCTGTAGGAGGCAGAGAAAGATAAAAGGGTATCTTTCTCCAGGAGTGCCTGGCAGTTGGCTGGGGTTGTTTAATCACTCCTCTGAGCACACAGAAGACAAAAGGAAGAGGGAGGCATGTTTGCAGTGTGGCACGTGAGCTTTCTGGTTTCTTCTAACGTCCCCTTTTTTGTAGAGTGAGAGAAGCCCAACCTAAACTTCCTGTTCCACTCTGTAACTTCCGCTTTGTTCAAACTGCTGTTTGCCCTTTGGGGTCATTCTCATGGAATGTCCGTTCTCAGCTCTACTCCAGGGGAGCCAAAATAACAATGAAACTCTTCAGGTATTATAGTCTCTCAGGAAAAAGGGTGGGTTGGGAGAGAAAGAATATCTCCTGTATTTTACAGAGGAGCAGTATCTGTTGTGTTTTAGAAAATAGGTGAGCCTTGTTTGGACTGTTCAGGCTGCCTGTAGGAACTTGCACTGACCTGTCCCAAGTTTGTTTCCTCTAACAGAAGGCAGCATGGCTTGCAGAAGCCACAGTGTGTTGGTAGTGCAGCTACTTCTGAAGAATTAATGGGGAAATTGTTGGGGAAATTTCATTGTGAGATTGCTTCTGGGTTGTTGGATTGTGGTGTCAGTCTGAAGCTGGCTGTGTGTGGTGTGTGGACGGATCCTTGCCGTGACAACTGCCAAGGAGCTTGCTGTAGGGCTGGAACTTGTGAGCACACTGTCTTTTTCTTGAAGGTGGGAACAAAACTCTTGCCAGCTCTGCTGAGAGGTGAGAAGAGGCGTGGAGGGAAACAGGGAGTATCTGCAACTAATGTGTTGTCACTCAGAGTGACCTGTCTTGGTCTGTTAATTCCTTTCTATGTCTGTCCCAAGCAGGGGCTTAGATCTTTGGTCTGTGCATGATGCTTAGCCCAGAAGTCCTCACTGGACTTTATTTAAATAAAGATTGTAATGTGTCATTCAATAGTATAAGCAAGTCATTGTGCATGTGCCTCAAAAATCAGAAAATTAATTAGAGAAGCACTTGTTTCAGTAAGACAATGACTGGCAACAGAAAGCATACAGGCAGCAGTTTCAGTAAAACAAACAATCCACAATCAAGAAACCTCTAGACTACTCAAACCTTGAATATTTAGGTAGCATTTGGGATCAGACTAAAGCCTTTCTTGAGGAAGTTGTTAGGGATGCTTATTAAGAATAGTGAACACCAGNTCTGTCCCAAGCAGGGGCTTAGATCTTTGGTCTGTGCATGATGCTTAGCCCTGAAGTCCTCACTGGACTTTATTTAAATAAAGATTGTAATGTGTCATTCAATAGTATAAGCAAGTCATTGTGCATGTGCCTCAAAAATCAGAAAATTAATTAGAGAAGCACTTGTTTCAGTAAGACAATGACTGGCAACAGAAAGCATACAGGCAGCAGTTTCAGTAAAACAAACAATCCACAATCAAGAAACCTCTAGACTACTCAAACCTTGAATATTTAGGTAGCATTTGGGATCAGACTAAAGCCTTTCTTGAGGAAGTTGTTAGGGATGCTTATTCAGAATAGTGAATACCAGCTTGCTTTTAAAGCTCAGGATTTCCCCATTCTTTGTGTCTGCAGTGGAACATGTTTGGTTTTGTTGTGGATTTGGGACTTTTGTTGCTGAAGATGCTCTGAGGTTTGGCCTCTGTCACTTCAAAAACCTGAGAGGCTGGCAGCAATTGCTTTCTGTGGCATCAATGTGTCTCTTTTTCTCTCAGGATAGGGTTTCTGGGACTTGGCCTTATGGGAAGTGGCATCGTCTCCAACTTACTGAAGATGGGTCACACTGTCAGTGTCTGGAACAGGACTGCTGAGAAGGTAGGTGTATGTTTATGGTGTAGGTGATATTTAACCATTTCTAAACAGGTAGTTAGCACCTCTATCTCAGAGAAGGCTGGAGTCATCCATTGGTGGTGCCTGGGAGAGGATGCCAAAGAAATACAAGGTTGCCACTTTGTGCTGATCTTATGGTCTGTTGTGGCCACTTTGGACTAAATGAAAGCTGTAGTCTGTCCTGGTGTGTTCACTCTGAGATGAGCAGTCCCCATCCCATTGCTATTTTGTATAAGATGAGCTGTCAGAAACAATTATGACTTTGTCTGTGTATTGAGAAATGCAACATGAAGTGCTTCTGGGAATGCTGCTGGTTTAAATAGCCAAGTCATTGCATCATGGAGCTAGGCAAAAGGTCTGAGTGCTGGGGAGCTGATCCCAGGAGGGATGTGGTGAGATGCACTGCTAGGCCACAGCTTCATCTGTACATCCATTGTGCCACTTATGTTCCAATAACAGAGGCCCTGTTGAAAACCTGCTGTGTGATGAGAAGGGTTTTATAGGTGTGTTCAAAGTGAAAATGGAGCTTATATTATTGCAGTTACGTTCTAGACACCATTATTTTTTGTAGTGGAGGTGGAAAATTAGGTAAGAGGGGGAGATGTGCTGCTCACATGATATTGTGGAATATCAAAGACAAGAAAGACACTTTGCTTACTTTGTTAAAATGGATTAAAGGATTTATGTATTTGTTTCAACTGCAAAACAAAAATGTATGAGGGCACAGGATAAGAAAGAGCTAAGATTTTGAAGCAGGAGCCTGCTTGTCACTCTTAGCCCACGTTGCTGTGTCCGTTTGCCAGGCTTTTTCATTGTCTCCTCCAAAACCTTCATCGTTCAATCTGATTTCAGCATTCCCTTTTTCTGTATCCTTTTTAAGTTCTTCTTTTGGGGTTTCAGAAAAGCTGGAGAAGAACCCCTTGCATGTTTATGTGGATAAACCAAGAGGACAGAGTCCCAGTTGCTGTGTGGTTGATTTGCCCATCTCCTTTAATGTTGGGTCCAACAGCAGGATTTGTTAAATCAAAATGCCAGTGAACCTGTTTGCTCTGTACTTCATTTTTCTTACATTTGGATTTGTGACTTTTGCAGTGTGATTTGTTCATCCAGGAGGGAGCACGGCTTGGAAGAACCCCCGCTGAAGTTGTCTCCACCTGTGACATCACCTTTGCCTGTGTATCAGATCCAAAAGCAGCAAAGGATGTAAGGATTACCTCTTATTTTTCCTTCACCAGCTAGATTACAGCATAGAGTCACTGAATGCTAGTTCTCATCCCTGCTAACCACAGGATAGTGGATAGAGCAGCTATAGAAATGTGCCAGCAAGAATTGTGCTTTTAAAAAAAATTAACCACTGGGGAGTAGGTTTTGAGGGAGTAGGTTTATCCCTCTGGGAGTGTGCCAGTATGGAGCCAGGCTTGCTTGAACTGTTGCCCTGCAGGGTTGGAGTTTCTCTGCAGACACCCTATTGCTTTACCGCTCTTCTCTTCCCCACAGCTGGTGCTGGGTCCGAGTGGAGTGTTGCAGGGGATTCGCCCAGGGAAGTGTTATGTGGATATGTCCACTGTGGATGCAGACACAGTCACAGAGTTGGCCCAGGTAATCAAATTGAGTTTCTAGTATCTGTGATTCAGCAGCACTACAATGCTTCTTGTTGCTTCAGGCACTAAGCTCTTGATAATAAATAGGCTTCTTCTCCTTTATGAGATGAGGCTGAGGGAGCCTGGTCTCTTTAGATTGAAGAAGAGGAAACTGAGGGATGACCTCATTAATTTCTATAAATATGGAAAGGGTGAGTGTCAAGAGGATGGAGCCAGGCTCTTCTCAGTCACCTCCAATGATAGGACTCAGGGCAGTGGGTGCAAACTGGAACACAGGAGGTTCCACAGAAATATGAGCAAAACCTTTTTCACAGTGAGGGGGAGAGAAGAGTGTCCCAGGCTGCCCAGAGAGGGTGTGGGGTCTCCTTCTCTGGAGACGTTCAAACCCCACCTGGGTACCTCCCTGTGTAACCTGCTTCCTGCTCCAGCAGGGGGATTGGACTACATGGTCCCTTGAGTACTCATCCAATCCCTGATATTTTATGATTCTGAAGATTTTTTTTTGGGTAGTCTTCTTTTAGGAGATACTCAACTCACAGGCAAATAAGACAAAACAAACTGTTCAGTCCTGATTGTCAACAAAGCTGGATGAAATGTTCCTGGTGGAAACAGCAAAGCCCGTAGATTTGGCAGGACTCAGAGCTGGCACCAAGGCAAACAACCAGCTAGATCCTGATCCCTTAAGAAGTATTTATAGGGAGAAAGCCCTGTCTGGATTAAGAACTGACTGTCCTTAAATCAATACAGTGCTGCTTATTTTAAATGTTTTAATCAGGGGAAAAAGAATGCCTTCATGTCTCATACTGTACAACTACTATGACAGAGGTTTTGTGTCGAGGTGTGTGATTATTTTTAGTGTAATTTCCATTTTGGCATCTTGGTTGTTAATCTCTGCCCTAAAAGCAGGGTGTATTATTGCACAAGGAAGGGAAGCTGTTTTTGGCAATGTTTTTAAATGGATCTGTTGGTGATGAGGAGAGAGAGCATTTGGAGCATGAAGTCGTACATGTTAACAAGCCTCTGAAGAGGCTGTTTCAGATTACAGGCTGAAGGAGTTGG
>VZTY01029988.1:77249-87587 GCA_013400935.1 Turnix velox | reverse complement strand
ATGCCCCAAAGTTGGGCTTCAACTAATTAAATTAATATGTTATTAATCATTACCCTTATTATGATATTTTGGAAATTATTTTTATTGATTCAAGCTTAAATTCAGGTGTAGAAAATTGCACTACATTGATTTTAATGATGGGATTAGATTTTCATTGTTACCACAGCATCAGAATACTACACAAAAAGACATGCATGTTATTTGTTCAGCATATTGTAACTTGAAAGTGCTTTCTCCAGAAGTCCTTATAGAGAGTTGCCCATCAGCACCATGTTGCTACACAACCTGAAGTGTATAATTTGCTTGCTTTAGAAAAAGTGCCCTTGTTCTTCTAGGTCAAGGAGGTATAATACCAATTAAAGTACTAAGAGAAGGCCACACAGTCTATTAGACAGCTGCATTTAGCTTTAGAAAGCAAGAAGAAATTAATACCTTAAAAGAGCCACAGAATCCAATGGCAAAAATAAGCTTAAGAAAAGAAAGATACTTTATTTCTTTTTTTTTTAAGATAATTTAATATTACTGGGAATTATAACCAAATTCATTAAAAAAATCCAAACAAACAAACAAACAAAATAATTAAAAAAAAAGAAAAAAATCCGAAGAAATGCTCTGAAAATGTTTTAAAAGCAAACAAGAAATGGAAAAAGCAAGTTGTGATAAAAAGCATCTTTTGACAAAAGAGAGAGGAGTCATTAATAGCTAGATGTTAAAAAGGAATTGGAGTGATGTGACAGCAGAAATGATACTTAGGGACTGTGAGTAATTAGATGTCTGCAATTAACAATAAAAATACAATTAAGTATGAAAGACAGACTGCAATGGTGGCTGGGGTTCCTGTCATCATCAAACTGGTACTAACACCAGTCCCTGCCACCCTTTTCTAGCAACTTTTCTAGCTTTGCCCAGCAATACATCTCTCTTATTAACAAACCAAAAACAGAAGAGAAGTCTGTTTCCCCCTCAAAAAAAAATCTCTACTAATAAATGAACTTCCCTATGTCAATTTCTTAACCTAAAAGTCATAATCATTATTATGGAGAGAAAACAGAAGAAAAAGAGCAGATTTATCTTATATTCAGCAGGTACATCTGTCCTCATCCAGCCCATGGGGTCCCCTCTCTGGCCAAGATAAAGCAACAGAGACCTCTATGGGGACATTGATTAAATCAAAAAACTTCACATCAAAAATATGTGAATTTATTTACCCTCTGAAAGCCATCTCTTCTTGACAGCAAGTTGCTGTCTTGAGGATTTGGTCGGAGTACTCAGATGAAAAAAATGCTGACTATAAGGTTCTCAGGCAAAACTCAAGACAATGGGTCCAGAGGAGGGCCATAAAGATGATTAGGGGGCTGGAGCACCCCCCTTATGAGGACAGGCTGACGGAGCTGTGGCTGTTCAGTCCCAGAGAAGAGAAGACTAAGGGGGAACCTCATAGTGACTTTTGAATACCTAAAGGGGGTGTCCAGAAAGGCTGTGGTAGGACTTTTTAATAGGGTACATGATAGCAGGACTAGATGATCTTTCATTGCCTCTTCCAATTCCGGACGTTCTGATTCTGTTGCATAAAATTTCATACAAAACTTTCCTGAAACTTACATGGAAAAATATTCTCTCTCAAAGGTGACTTCTCTCCTATATTAACTACCAAGTTCTTTTGCTACTTTGAGGAAGAAAATAGTATTGCTTTCTTAAAAGAGGTTCCCACTGAATAAGTTCCCCATTTTCTCATTATTGTATTTGGCAAAAGTGTTGAAGTTGATACTAGGCAAATTCTCTTGAGCTGACAGTAAAGAAGATTCATGCAGACTTCCTATTAGGCCAACTCATCAAATTTATTTCTATGCATCATAGAACCATAGGGTTGGAAAGACCATCTAATGGTCTAGTGGGAGGTGTCCCTGCCTATGGCAGGGGGGTTGGAACTCTATGATCTTTAAGGTCTCTTCCAACCCAAACTATTCTTTGATTCTATAATCCAAATCTCCTGCAGTAAGCAGGGACATCCTGAACTAGGTTTTTTCTTGGGCTGTCCTCTTGAGCACAGAGCTACCAATCACTGCAAAGGGATACCAAGGCTGTTATTTCATGCTCCTGTAATTAGTATGCTCCTCACTCATTATCCTCATCCTAATTATGAGTAATCCATGCTGAGTCTTACTATCCCTGGTGTGTCTTATTCATCTAGATGCATTCTAACCCACAGCATCACTTGGGCATGTTTAAACTGTGGTGTTTCATTTGCAGTGCCCTCCCTGATGTGGAGCAACCCAGCTCTGAGCTTCCAGGCTGGAGGATGGATTTCAAGTTTCAACCTGCAACAGGGCTACTGGGGAGACCACCTTGGAGACAGTGTCTACTTGATCCTCTCAGAGCACTGGGTCAAACAAAACAGAGATGGGAGGTCTCCCCTCCTAGAGCATCCTACAAACACCTTAACATCTTGAGAAAGGAGCACTTTGCTTTCCAGAGTAAAAGGTATGTCACAAGGGTGAAGTGGGCACATCTGGGATTGCTTCACCTTCAGAACACCCCCAAGAACACTACAGACAGAGCCTTCAAGGCTTCCCTTTGGTGAGTACTTGTCCCCAGTTTGTCTAATTTCCTCTTTCCAGTTGGTAGGACCTTCAGGAGAAAGGTGCAATGGATTGCTGAGGAGTTCACAAACTCAGTACAAAGAACAATAAAGTTCCTCCTCCTCAGCACATCATTTTGGAAGGTGAGAATTCAGCCACAGGCATCCCTGGTGCTAATCTCAATCACAAGATATAATGGATATGGAATGAAGCAAACTCCCCTGCTCCCCAAACACCCCAAAGCCCTCCACAGCTGGTGCAGCTGCTTCATTCTGCTGTCATTATAGCAAAAAAAAAAGGATCATAACTCTGTTTAATTCACTGGAAGGAAAAATCGAATCATGAGTTTTTCCAAACATCTCTCAAGGAGGAGAGAAATTATGTCTTTTAAGTGGGGTGGTCATGGTTATCATTGAAAGGATTATAAAAATAACTTGTAGTTCCCATTAGTTCAAGTTTGTTTGATCTGAAAGCATTTATAGGAACTAAATCTAAGTGGAATTTGCAGTGTACTAGCAGAACCCTAAGCAGTTAGAACACCCAAAAGAACATAATTGCTCTCCTCAGCTTTTCCAGATACGTTTTTTTTTTAAAGATTTGAAAAATCTTATATAAACTGACTGTATAAATTGTTCCTAAATGGCTTTCCATGCTACTTAAGAATGGGAGAACCAGGTATTTAGTTTCTTTTAATTCAATCTGTGACTACACTTTGAAACATTTATCTGCTTTCAATCTATCCTTCCAGAGATCATGTCCCACTAGTTCTTGAATATATGAATTTAGGGCATATTAAGGTAAGCAAAAGTCATGCAATTCTTTGTTATGATATAAACTTAAAGCACAATAGAAATAATAGACTTTTAAAATATATAGACTTTAAAAGATAAAAATATAAAAAATATAGACTATAAAATTAACATGCTCAAAAATTTTCAAGTAATATCTGTGGTTTTTCTATTTAAGTGATTTTAGACTACTTTTTGATGTTAACTTTTCAATTAGACAAGTCATATTCTCTTCCAGGTGATGTGATGTGTTCAGAAGATAGATATATTTTAAAAATATTGCTTTATTCAGAGTTTTATCCTTTATTTAAAGTGCCTGCTTCACTGCTCTTTGGCTAACACTGGTAAGCATCACAGTTCCATTGCATTTCATTTGTTTGTTTGAGTATTTATTTATGGGAACTGCACTTCTTTCAGGATAATCAGATATAAGACTTATTAAATGTCATGAATATTCATACATTTCCAACCACCCTATAAATAGCAATCCAGCAACCTGCCTTCCTGAACTAAAGGAGAGCTTAAATATAGATTATAATGAAGAACACAGGCATGCTTCATTACTTATTTGGATTAACTGATATAGCCATTTAGTACAACCCATACAGATACTAACTTAAAAACCTAAAACCACCAGACCCAGGAACCTCGCTCTACCTGAGCATTTAACCAGTATCAGAGGACACATTAAAAGAAGAATAACTACATGGTCCTAAATAATACATTGAGCATGAAAAGAACTTAATATATCCTGGTTAAATACAGAAACTATGATCACTGGTGAGAAAAATTCCTTCCACTGTCTTGCACTCCTTCACTTAAATGAGCTCATTCTTTGTATTATTTATTAACACTGGTAAAACTACAAAACAACAGCACACCTCTGTCAGAATACTATATATAATACCAAAAACACAGTGAGCTTGAGGAAATAGAAGCTTTATTACAGTGAATTCACTCTTCCACCCACATATGGACACACTACAGAAGGCTTGAGACCAATTTGCTTTACTGGTTTTCCTGTGACATCTTTGTCCTCAAACTTTGCCAGAAACAAGCAAAACAAATCAGGCATTACCAGTCCTCTGACATACTTCAGCTGTATGAAAATTATTGCTTATTTCCCTGCTTTCTTGTTTTTCTGCAAAACAATAAGCTAGAAACAGCTCTACTAGTGATATATCATAATTTGATGGCTTTTCCTTGATTCTGTTTAGTATGGATTTGAGTAGCATATAAGCTCAGGGTCAGGGCAAATTTTAAATCTCATTATAAGAGAGTTATCTCAAATAATAGCAATCTTGGCAACTTATTTTTCATTCTTTACCATATAGGAAACCACACTCTGCAAAATAACTGTTTTGTTTGTCATCTAAAAATCTAAACTATCTCAAAAGTCAGGCAGAAAAGATCTTGAAAAGTTTTAAAGCAGAAATACCATTGATATGACATTCCTCGGTAATGTTTTAACTTTTTCTTCATGTGTTTTAAACTGTCTTTGCTAAGGTCATGAAGAAATCCCTTTGATACCAGTTCAAATTCTACTATTGATTCAATGAAACCTCAGCAAGCTCTTCATCACATTCAGGGTCTGTGATGCACCTAACTGATTGACACATTTTAGTAATTCAAAGCTTGCAGAACTTGTTAAATTTAGAGGGTGATGTTCAAATAATTTAGATACTTGCTCTGCATAATCATTAATTAATATGACTTAAAATTATGATACATTGTATGTAAACCCAAAAAACACAGACAGGCCATTTTTGTGTTTCTAACAAAATAGAATCATAGAATGGTTTGGGTTGGGAGGGACCTTAAAGATCATCTAGTTTCAACCCCCCTGCCACGGGCAGGGGCACCTCCCACTAGACCAGGTTGCTCAGTGCCTCATCCAGCCTGGCCTTAAACACCTCCAGGGATTGAGGGGGCATCCACAACCTCTCTGGGAAACCTCTTCCAATGTCTAACCACCCTCACAGTAAGAATTTCTTTCTGATCTCCATCCTAAATCTCCCCTTTTCCAATTTGCATCCATTCCTCCTAGTCCTGCCATCACATATCCTATTAAAAAGTCCTACCCCAGCCTTTCTGTAACCCCCTTCAGGTATTGAGAAGCTACTGTGTTATCCCTCCTGAGCCTTATCATCTCCAGGCTGAACAACCCCAACTCCTTCAGCCTGTCCTCATACAGGAGGTGCTCCAGCCCTCTCATCATCTTCATGGCTCTCAGACATACTCTAGAGCATTGTCTGGGAATTCAGTAATTCTCCTAATAACAAAATAACAATAATAGTTGTTCCAACAAAACAGAAACAGTGGTTCTGAAAACATAGTTCTTAACATTATAAACCCTATTTTGTAAAATATGCTGTAGTTACTTCTGCAAAATGACTTGATGTCCATCATTGAAAGGTCACAAAAATATTGAAGCAAAGAACATGGTGGTCTTGGGAAACAAGCTACAAAACTACTAAAAACCCTGATGAGCTGAAGGACAAATACAGGATTCTGCCAGAAGAAAAATCATAAACCTCAGGTTAAGTTAATATCTGACTGCCAGGAAAATTGTATATGCCTTTAAAAATATGTAAATTGGAGAAAAATGGACACTACATGATTTTTTACTTGATTTCTTCTTGATTCATTATTTAGTTTCTTCCCTCTCAGTGCACAATGTACAGTGATTGAATTATGAGGTTGTTAATGAACTGAATTTCAAATGTGTAGCCACACAATTTCACTTAAAAATTAATGTGGAGCATGTTTTTTTCTTTGCTTCAGAAGGTCCTAACAATTTTTAGCTCAACTAGAAGAAGTTTCTTGATGATGATAAGAGGCAAAAATAGCTGCTTTGTTTTCATTTCTCTCTTGCATCTTTAATACTCATTTGCCATATTCATGGCAAATCTTAAGCAGATTTTGAGCAACATTTCTGTTATTGAGGAGAGAGAAAAAAGACTTTACAGCTGATAAGCTCAAATATGGATAATTCAGCCACTTTAGATAGTTCCTAATCCCAAAGACACTGTCATGCAAGTGACAATAATGGTCATAGATGCAAGGAGATTTGTTTCCCCTCACTAATAGGATCACAAACAAGACTGTGGAAGGAGACAACAAACTGGGAGCAGTGTTTCTCTGACTACACACAGTCTTAGGTGTAGCATCAAATAGATACAGAGTAAAGGCAAAAGCTGAAAGAATTTAGGATGATCAGAACAAACTGTGGAAAGAAATGACTCTTGGGTTGGGGCATCTGGCCACGTCTCCTCGTAGTGAGGAACTGAGTAATGGAGGAAGTCTTATTCAAGTAATAAAAACTTTTATTCTTGAAGTTATAATTCACTAAAATGCTCCAAGAACCTATGGAAATGTAGTAGAGAACAGGAAATTAAAAGAAAAACAATTATAGAAAACTAGGCTGCATGAAGCACTAAAGGCTATATCCTAAGATATTTGAATTCAGTGTTTAGTTGGTATTTTATGTCTAGATGGATACAGTAAGAAGAGATAACCCGATCCTTGGCAAAATAATTAGAATTTCTTGAAGATGTTATATCTAGATCACACTGGCACTTGTACAAGGTTTATTTAAGTTTATTTACCAGCAATGATGCTTAAGAAGGCGGCAGCAATTGAGATCTCATAGGAAATGGAAACTATGGTACAAGAACTCCCTGAACAGCACAAGTTTTATTTTTTATATTCTTTTCTTGCCTTCTTTATTATAGGCATTTCAATAATAAATTAAGATGTAGATAGTCCTTGAGATACAAAACATTCAGAACAATGGGCAACAAAATCCAGACAGCGATTTAGCTTTGACTTTCTAACATAAAAGCATCAACAGCTAAATCTGTTATTCCTTGATTGGCTTTTCCAGAGACAGTGAGACCTAACTCTGCCTCCTCTTTGGAAGTGTTTAAGGCCAGGCTGGATGAGGCACTGAACAGCCTAGTCTAGTGGGAGGTGTCCTTGCCTATGGCAGGGGTGGGTTGGAACCAGATGATCTTTAAGGTCCTTTCCATCCCAAACCATTCTATGATTCTATAAGTGAACATACATGCTTACAGTAAGTTCTCTGTATAAATACTGTAGTGTTAGCACTTCAATCACCTCATGCTTGGTTAACATCAATAATACTCCTTATAGCACTGAACAAACCTAGATGCAGTAGTTCAGCATTTCCCCACTGCACAGGGCAGAAAAAGAAAGAGTTCTAACTGCCCATTGTATTTATTTATAATAATGAAGTGGGGAAAATCTAGGTGCACATATGTCACTTCTCAATTTGCTCATAATCTTTCATTATTTATTCTAAATTTGTACCCGGGTATCACTTGGGTTGTGACTTCCCTGGGATTAAGAAACTACCAGGAGAATTCAGAATTATGACTGAGTTACACTGATGTAAATGAGACTGAAAACTAAGAGGTCTCCCAGTCCTATTCTAGTGGATGTTCATCTTTATCACTTTCAAATAGACAAGAAGGTACCAGCTAGAGTTATCTGCAGAAACACATTAAAGAAATAAAACACTGGAACAGGAGCTTGAGAACAACTGGAATAGTGATTTTATTTTTTTTAACCAGTCATTTGGATAAGGCAAATTGTGAAACAGATTCACATAAGACTGAAAAGGTCTTTTACACATCAAGCTTCTTCAAATCTTAAAATATGTCTATAACTGAAAGCAATTCATTTTAAAGGGAAACTACAAGCACTTTGGCAAAGATGTGTGGCATGTTAGTTGTTACCCACCTTAGCTGGAATAGATGTGGGAACTCACAGAAGTCCTACAGAAACACGAGGCCACCCAGACAAAAAGACTCCAGCAGTCTCCAGCTTGCTGTAAACTCTGCTTTGCTGGAGAATTTCAGAAAAGCTTGATGAAACAGGAATTTTGAAGAACCTTGACCTCTGGAGAATTGAAGCTCTTCCTAGTGCTTCTGCTTGGAGACATGTAGACAGAGCACAACCAGGGCTAGAGGATGGAGCTGCTGCTGTCCCATCCCTGGGTTAAACCACATCCTTGGGGTTGAATTCACACAAACTGCACCAACAGCACCTTGAGCTGAAACACAAAGCTAAAACACAANTCCCCTTGGAAAATGCAACTCACCAGTGATGTCCTGCAGCAGTGACACCAGGAGGAGCATCCCTCAGGCCCCATGGTGGGGGCAAATGGTGGCTGCTACCCCTCCCCACTCGTGTTAAATAGGAGAGGGGCGGAGGAGGCAAAGTGGGAAAACCTGGGGAGGGGAGGAGTCTCCAGTGGAGCCCAGGTGTGGGGAGTTTGGGGGAAAATGGGCTGGAAAAGGGTTGGCAGAGGCAGAAGATGGGGGAAAAGAGGGTTATGTGGAACCTGCCTAGAGGCAAACTGGGGGGAAAAATGGAGGGACCTGAGTGTTCACCACGAGGGTGAACAGACTGCCCAAAGAGGTGGTGGAAGCCCCATCCCTGGAGACATCCAAAGCCAGACTGGATGAGGCATCAAGCAATCTCATCTAGTGCAGGATGTCCCTGCCCATGGCAGTGGGGATGGAACTAGATGATCTTTAAGGTCCCTTCCAACCTAAACCATTCTATGATTTTATGTTTTGTAAGCTCTGAACTACACTCCTGAATGACAGAAAAAAATGCATAGGTTTCTGTACCAGGCATTTTGTCTACTTCCCTCTCCCAATTACATTAATTGCTTTAATGAAATGCATATTCCTTACAGGCATTTCCCCACTTACATCCTTAAACAATCACAACTGTACAGCCATCATTAGCTCTGTAAAAAATACATGCTCACACAATGCACCTTTTCCTTTTACATCTTTGTTGGAGGCTTAATTATCACTTTCCTTACTGACAGCAACATTGGTTGGAATGAAAACATTTATTTTTTGACTCCTTGAGGTGAAAGATAAAAAGAAAAGATCCCACAGCCACAAAACTCTTAGGACTAGACCTGGAGTTAGCAGAAATCATGTAGCTGAGTTTTAACTAGCTTCCCATGCTTGAAAACTGGCTCTTCATTTCTTCTTGGTTTTTGGCTCTGACAAAAGGACTACTTCATATTTGTGAGCAGCTTCAGTATTTATGGCTTCTCATGCTGATAGATGCACATCCATAATGTACTAGCAGTGCAACTTAAGGATTATGAAACTTCAGGAAGCATCAAGATTATCTGCAAGAACATGTAATAAAAACACCACACACAATTACACAGAGTTGCCTCCAAGGAAAAATTCAGCTGCATCCTGTCATCAGGCTGCATCCTGCTGCTATTGGGACAGAGATAGGAGCTGAAGCTCTGACTGTGGGAAGAAAGGGGCACTGGGCACATGCTAAGGAAATACCCTTCTACTGCACCAGCAGCTGAGAAATTAAATGATTACATCTGTCTCAATCAAGCAGTGTCACAGAAATAAAATCATGGCCATGGGACTGTTATCACAGGATCAATGCCGCCTGTTTTGAAATGTCTTCTGCTTCACCTTGTGCCCCAGCCATTTATGTGGCAGCAAAAAGCCATTATCTGTTCTATTTCAGTGACATTTACTCTTTTCTCCTCATCTGTTCAGATGTCCATTCTTCAATGGGTCTAGTATATCATGCTTTTCATCCCCTGGCAGTTTTGCACGCTACCATTTTAGGTCACGTGGATGCTCTGGGTGAGAGAGTCTTTCTCTCCACTTCCTCAAAGCATCATCACAACTGAGATTCTGTAGCTGTAATGACATGATTATCATTTCTTTTATCCAATTGGAGGTTGGCACCATGAAATCTTACTTTTACCCTGTTAGCACTGGATAAGCTTTCTCAGCACCTGAGTGCAATAACTTCCCCAGTACCAAACCACTGAACTTTTCCAACATGACTTACAAAATATGATTTAAATTAAGTGACAAAAGCACTAGTCTGGTTGTAAAAGCAGCTGCTGAAAGGAACAAGGGATCTCAAAACTGTCACTTGTT
>VZTY01029988.1:30356-76454 GCA_013400935.1 Turnix velox | reverse complement strand
AGAGGTGGTGGAAGCCCCATCCCTGGAGACATCCAAAGCCAGACTGGATGAGGCATCAAGCAATCTCATCTAGTGCAGGATGTCCCTGCCCATGGCAGTGGGGATGGAACTAGATGACCTTTAAGGTCCCTTCCAACCTAAACCATTCTATGATTTTATGTTTTGTAAGCTCTGAACTACACTCCTGAATGACAGAAAAAATGCATAGGTTTCTGTACCAAGCATTTTGTCTACTTCCCTCTCCCAATTACATTAATTGCTTTAATGAAATGCATATTCCTTACAGGCATTTCCCCACTTACATCCTTAAACAATCACAACTGTACAGCCATCATTAGCTCTGTAAAAAATACATGCTCACACAATGCACCTTTTCCTTTTACATCTTTGTTGGAGGCTTAATTATCACTTTCCTTACTGACAGCAACATTGGTTGGAATGAAAACATTTATTTTTTGACTCCTTGAGGTGAAAGATAAAAAGAAAAGATCCCACAGCCACAAAACTCTTAGGACTAGACCTGGAGTTAGCAGAAATCATGTAGCTGAGTTTTAACTAGCTTCCCATGCTTGAAAACTGGCTCTTCATTTCTTCTTGGTTTTTGGCTCTGACAAAAGGACTACTTCATATTTGTGAGCAGCTTCAGTATTTATGGCTTCTCATGCTGATAGATGCACATCCATAATGTACTAGCAGTGCAACTTAAGGATTATGAAACTTCAGGAAGCATCAAGATTATCTGCAAGAACATGTAATAAAAACACCACACACAATTACACAGAGTTGCCTCCAAGGAAAAATTCAGCTGCATCCTGTCATCAGGCTGCATCCTGCTGCTATTGGGACAGAGATAGGAGCTGAAGCTCTGACTGTGGGAAGAAAGGGGCACTGGGCACATGCTAAGGAAATACCCTTCTACTGCACCAGCAGCTGAGAAATTAAATGATTACATCTGTCTCAATCAAGCAGTGTCACAGAAATAAAATCATGGCCATGGGACTGTTATCACAGGATCAATGCCGCCTGTTTTGAAATGTCTTCTGCTTCACCTTGTGCCCCAGCCATTTATGTGGCAGCAAAAAGCCATTATCTGTTCTATTTCAGTGACATTTACTCTTTTCTCCTCATCTGTTCAGATGTCCATTCTTCAATGGGTCTAGTATATCATGCTTTTCATCCCCTGGCAGTTTTGCACGCTACCATTTTAGGTCACGTGGATGCTCTGGGTGAGAGAGTCTTTCTCTCCACTTCCTCAAAGCATCATCACAACTGAGATTCTGTAGCTGTAATGACATGATTATCATTTCTTTTATCCAATTGGAGGTTAGCTCCATGAAATCTTATTTTTCCCCTGTTAGCACTGGATAAGCTTTCTCAGCACCTGAGTGCTAAAACTTCCCCAGTACCAAACCTCTGAACTTTTCCAACATGAGTTACAAAATATGATTTAAATAAGTGACAAAAGCACTGGTCTGGTTGTAAAAGCAGCTGCTGAAAGGAGCAAGGGATCTCAAAACTGTCACTTGTTCAGAGATTTCACTGCATCTCTGTTACTTCTGTAGGATCTTAGGTTTGTGCTATGAAAAAAAACAAAACCCAAGTACAGAGTACAGATTTTTCATAGAATCATAGAATGGTTTGGGTTGGAAGGGACCTTAAAGATCATCAAGTTCCAACCACCCTGCCATGGACAGGGACACCTCCCACTAGACCAGGTTGCTCAGTGCCTCATCCAGCCTGGCCTTAAACATCTCCAGGGATTGAGGGGGCATCCACAACCTCTCTGGGCAACCTCTTCCAGTGTCTCACCCCCCTCACAGCAAAGAACTTCTTTCTTACATCCAGCTTTTCATTGAAGCTTATTAAAGCACAGTAATGCCTTCTTCCAGCCTAATCTCAGAAGTCCCAGAGAAGCCAGACATAAACCCATCTTTATTACTTATAGATACTACACTTTAATGACAGATTAATATTAAAGCATTAATATCTGCCAAAGAGTTAAAGACAACACAACTCTCAATAATTCAGAACAGTAATTTAACCATAGTAAAATGACTGTTTTAGTAAAGTAACTACTAGAAGTAATACTCATTTTGCTTTATGCAATTACAGGTGGTTTACAGTGAACACAGATATTTTGAGGACTCCACAGTTCTTTTTTTCTGATGCTGGCAAATTGGTTCTATGATTTTTATTATTTAAATTCAAAAAGCTAAGCCCGAGGTGGGGGGAAAAATTGGTGAGAAAAGACTGCAATTTACTCAGTGGAAATTTGAAACACCAGGTGCAGCAATGAGACAAACAGCTTTCATATTTTTTTTATGCATCTCCTTCACAAAACCCAGCCTTCAATCAGCTCCAAACCCTGCCCCCTCATAGAAGATGACAGCAGCAGTGCAGTTGCTGCTCCAGGGAATGAAGTGAGCAAGGCAGGCTGGCAGAGACTGATAGAGCCGCCTCCACTGCCAGAAACACCTCAAAGATAACCCTATTTCTAGGAAAAGAAAAGTCATCTGAATGATACAGTGTTTATCATTTCGAGTTCAATTAGCTAATTATACTAATCAGACAGTTGCCATACCAATGGAACAAGAGAGAGACTGCAGAAGAATATATTCAGGCTAGAATTGGAGTTTGATCAGCTCACAGACTTGGTTTGTCCACTATTTATGTGCCTCATGATACAGCATCTGCTAGCACAGCCCCAATATAGAATCATGGAGTTGGAAGGGACCTTCAAAGGCCATCTAGTCCAACCTCCTGCAGTGAGCAGGGACATCCTGCATTAGATCAGGTTGCTCAGAACCTCAGAAAGCCTGGCCTTGGGTGTCTCCAGGGATGGAGCTTCCATCAGCTCTCTGAGCAACCTGAGCCACTGTCTCCCACAACTGAGAGGATGGAATACAAAATAGCACCATATCCCATCTGCAGTTCATACAGATCACCTCTGTGTTTATTTTATTTTTAAGAATTACATTAATATTCTATTTTGGTTGTGGATTTTTTGAATTGTAATCAGAAAAAAAAAAAAGAGTATGGATAGCATGCAAACTTTGAAGAACAGATCAACAAGAGGTTAATCTTTCAGGTAATGATTGAAGTAATGATGTGTTTATAAAGCATCCAAAGGTAAACAAGTTCTACTCCGGATGGGAAGGCTAAAATGACAAATTAGGCAGCACATTAAATATTAAGTGGTCATTAAACAGGAAATAAAGCCAAAACCACTGACTGTTTCCAGAAACCCTGCACCACAGAGTGGACACTAATGATTATGATGGTGTCTATGAACACACCAGGTCATATATTTGAAGAAGATAAGGATGACAACAAGATCATGTTACCACCATAAAACATCCTGTTCTCAGAACACCAGAGGTCAAAGAAGGTGGCATTAGTCTTTGAACACCATCCCCAAGAACAGTAGATGAAGACAGACAGGTACAAACTCTAGAAATGCAGGTTGGAAACAATAACATAACCATTGCATGTAGCAAAAAATTGGTGTAAGGTAAATTCGATTTCCAGTTTGCAATTTATAAGTGGGTAAGCTAGATATTGTATAAAACAATGTAGTAAGGCAGTGGCAGCAATCTTTTTACATCTCTCTTGGTTAGAAAGATATTGCTGGAATCATAGTCATAGAATGGTTTGGGTTGGAAGGGACCTTAAAGACCATCTAGTTCCAACACCCTGGATGAGGGAAAGTTCCTCTTTTCTGAGAGCAACTGGAAAAAGCCAGCTGGGAAAAACTTTTGGAGAGCAGATGGGGCTGTCACAGAGAGAAAAAAGCAGGCAGATAATTCAGGATGGTAGGACAGTTGGGATGCTGCTCTGGGAAGCAACAGATTCCCAGCAACAGTGACTAAGCCCTGAAAATGGGCAAAAAGCACAGGGTCCTGGATCAGCAGGAAAAATTAAATGGGAGCAGAAAGGATCTGTAAGGCTTTGCTTACAATAGATCTCAATCAGCAGATAGGAAGCTGCTGGTGAGCAAGTTTGTTTCTCTGTTATGGAAAAGTTCTGTGAGCCTTTTTTGTACCTGTTGACTTGCTCTCTGTGAAGCTAAACCAGCCACTACCATTCCTAGGATGTGGCCAACTCAAGACTCCTTTTCAAAACCCAGAAGAATTCTTTACACCTAAGCAAGGTTGTCTAGGAACAGTTTAGTATTTCATTCAGACTCATCCTGCAGATGTAAATGGCTTGGTGCCCTTTATACTAAACAAGTATGGAAAGTCATGTTTAGTTGCAATACAAAGCTTATGATACACTTCACACACTGTTGGGCACTATTCATTCATTAAAGGTCATATATTTTCATTCTTTGAAAGGATTTGCATAAGTACAAAACAGGAATCAAGAAGAAAAACTGTCCTTAGCCCAAACCAATGGAGCTATGGTTTACATGTGTACTTTCTTCTTCAAGGAGACATCAGAAGGTAAATATTTAATCACAACATCATAAAGTATCCATATAGACTGCTTAGGAGAAATGCTTTTTTGCATCTTAAATGCAGACTACTTTTGCTATAGTTTAAAAACACTGAGAAAATGTTAAGCAAAAAAACAAAAGCATCACTGGTAGGACTTTCTTCTCTGTCCAGTGGTCTAATTATGAATGTCAAACAAAACTTACATGTTAATTCATAGAACAAGATAAAACACGACCCACAGTAAAAATTACAACTGATTTAGCTTCTTATATGTCATGACAGATAGGATAAAGCAAGTTTCCATTTAAAAAATGGCTTTGAATGGGGGGTTATCATTTAGCTGTTTGCCTAAGCATCAGGATTTATTTGAAAAGTGAAAAAACTCACCAGTGGGGCTGGTTGTTTATCACTTTCTGTATGTTGCTTTGTCTAATTAAGTCATGCCAACAGCTTCAGCAACTTTGAAAAGAGGGCAGAGAGTTTTCAAGGACTACATTAAAAAGGCATCATTAACTAATGCAAGGCAGAATTATGTCAGATATTAGAGGCAGGGAGAATGCTAGAACTCCAGTTTATCACTCTCATTTCCTCAATCAGTTTAACAAATAGACAGAGCACTCAATTATTCATGCAAACACCATTGTTGACTTCATTACATAAGCACTTAATTGTTTCAGGGTGTTTTTTTCTGTTTGCTTGCTGTTTGGGTATTTTTTGGGGGATGTGTGTGTCTGTATACCTTCTTTTTCTTCTGTGTTTTCCAAACACTTCACAGCTCCTATGAGTGACCTTGCCTGGTTCATAAACTACCAACAAAAAAAATATGATCACAGAATGAACAGAGGCTAGAAAAATGTCCATGGATGAGTATGGATGTGCACAAACCCAGGAACATTCACATTATTACATACACACTGTAGCTTCACCAACTACTATTTCAAATAGAGCAGCAGCCACTATGACAGTACATCTAATAGCACCCAAGGGAACCACTGAATTTGATGTTTAATACAAAGCAGCTTGCTGAATATATGATAACTGCCTTCTCTTTTTCCAAAAGGAAAAAAAAAAATAAACTTGGAATCCTTTAAGAACTGCTTCCTGTATTCTGACAGATCGGATGCTTATTAAAGGCTATACTACTCTTAAAAAAGGAAGGAATTTACAGTAAATATGTAAATATTTTCACTTACTATAGTGAAGATTCACAAGAAAAGCCACAAACTAGTAGGTGCTTGAGGATATAGGTGCTTTTAGAAAAATTAACCTCATCTGTACAATTTCTAACTGCCTGATCAAATCAGCTGCTTATTCACCCATTCCCATGAGAGGTGTTTTACCATTTCAAATCACTAAGTAGCTTCAGAGCAACTTTTGCACTCAGAAAGTTTCCACATTTTAAAGGTTTTCTTCAAGGGAGCACACAAAATAAAAAAACAAATACTCTTTCCCCTGGGAACACATCAAGATTTTTTTTAATACCAAAAAAAAACCAAAAAAACCCCCCAACAGTCCAAATACAACTTAGGTGGTGTGATCTTAGAGTCTTGTAGAATTAGATTACTTTGAAAAAAAAAACCCAAAGCAACCAGAATTTTCTAGTTTGTAATCAAGACATAAATTAATTTTTTTAGCCCTGCATAAGCACATATTTTCAGGCTTTAAAGTAAATTTTTCTTCTTTGTTATGCAGTGATTAATCTTACTAAATATTGGAGAGTGATATGTGTATTTTTATGTTTCACATTGCTCAGATCAATAACAAGTAAAACACATGTTTTTTGAGGCTTTAAGATATGAAATATGGTTCAAATTGGATTAAAAAAGCACTAACCTTTGCAGTAATCAACATTAAGCCCTAAAACTTCTGAAGGTGTGAAGAGCTTTTGATACTTTGAAAAAAAAAAAAGCAAATTAAACCCAAACTGGAGATTAAGCATGTTTTGAAGTTCTAATATAACAGACTCATTACACTGGGACAAGGAAAAATAGTTTATTAGTTTATTTTACTGGGAACTTTTACCCTGAGATTTGTGAGCATACCAGTATTAAAGATTATCTCAGTCACCCTTAAATCTTAACCCTTAATTCTTAAGGAATCTCATTCCTAAAATCTGCAAACATTTCTGTAAGTTCCAGAATGCCTTAAGAAAAAAAAGACAGTCTGGATGTACATCTTTCTCTTTTGGCCTTCATAAATTCTGCTGATGACCACATGAATGTTCATCTTTCTTCCTTTCAGTACATATATCAAGCATGATGGCAGGTGAAATTCCATCTTTTAAAAGGATAATCTGTCCTGAACCATTTAATGTCCCCATATGTGAATGATATAATCATACTACACTTCAGGTATATTTTCTAAAAGTTAATAGGTAGAGAGAAAAATCCTTCTAAAAGAAAAAGTAATAGATCAAAACACTCTGATAAATAACTCAGAATTATCAGACCTTTGATTTAGAAAAAACCCTTAGATAAAATCAACATCATAACATGTATCAGCACCAAAATCAATCTTGAATAACATGCACGATGACACAAAGAAGAAACTATAAAATGTCAAATGTGTCAAAACACAAACACAGTTTCATGATCTGCAATCCTCACAAGCACTACCATGGTGAGAGCTAGATGTCACAATAGTCAGACTTCAGAAGTTTAACATTACTTTATTCAGTGGTCAGAAGACATCCAGTTGCCCTTCAATATCTCCTGATTTGCAAATTTTTCCTATGAACCTCCTCACACGTCCTTCATTTCCTAGAGGCAGATGAAATACTTTTGTCTCTCAACTTACAGTTCATCTGCAAGGTGAGGTTTTCACATTAACACATATTTTATTTACCACAATCACTATTGCTGAAGCCCCTTTTGTATTCTGGATTGCTCTTGTTACTAATTTCCCCCAGTTTATGGTAGTTTTATCCCCACTTTTTTTTTTTTCCCCTCAGTGGAGGATGCTACTATTTCAAGGAGAAGAGAAAAAAATAAAGACTGAAGCAAAGCTCATTTCATTTTTCAGAAAAGCAGGCTATTTGGATCACTGAAATAAAAGTGAGAGAAAGGAGACCTTTTTTTCCCCCACTTGAATACTGTATGAATATTATTTGCCCCTGGAAAGGATTCATCTGGTCATTCTTCCTTCAAGAATTATTAATGAATGGATGATAGAAACAGGTTTCAACCAAATGCATTGTGAGCATAACACTTCTATTTACTTTGTAAATCTAATTGTTTAATTTTGTATGTTCAAACATCTGGTCACATCTTCATGGCTCACATGTCACAACCAGATCGATGATGATTATTTACACAACTTATTTTCAAGGCTTTGACTCCATTTATATGTCTTTGTCAGTTGATTTCATTACTTCATGCCACAGAAAAGTAGAAAATCTTTCCCCAAACAGAACTTTTCCTATGTCAGATTTTATCTTAGAATAGTTTGGGTTGGAAAGGACCTTAAAGATCATCTAGTTCTAACCCCCCTGCCATAAGGCAGCAACACCTCCCACTAGACCAGGTTGCTCAGTGCCTAAAACACCTCCAGAGAGGGGCCATCCACAACCTCTCTGCGCACCCTGTTCCAGTGTTTCACTACCCTCACTGTAAAGAATTTCTTTCTTATATTTAGCCTTGATTATCTTAGAGAAGTATCACAATTATCTATTCTGATCTCTGCTTCACAGTGAAACATTTTTACAACAGGTTGGTTTTCCTTTTGGTATTACTCAGCTATCTTCTTGTGTATTAGTCTTGATGGCAGCTTTAATGCCTATGAAGAAGCTCTTTACTGCTGATGGTTGGTAGCAATAGCTATTAGCCAAGATATCTTGGCACTTTATGGCATGCCCAAGGATGTTACGCAACATTAAAGGATCCCTTATTCATTTCCCTGTCATCTATAATTTCCCTCATATCCAGAGAGGAATAATGAATAAAGCACAGTATTAGATTTGCCTTTTGCTCTCCAAGTTGCAGTCAGGTAATTCTTCTACCCACCAGTGTGCCGTAACACTCAGCCTTGCAGAAGTGAAAACATAGGTTAGCAGGTTGTTATGGTTATAAAGTGTGAAGAATTGGGGAGGTAAGGGTGACATTTGTCACTTACAGCCTAACTTAAAGGCAGAAACTTCAGCCATCCTGAGTGCAGCTGTTAATACTTTTTTGCTGTGGTTAGCTCTCTGATACACAGTCAGGAATTCTTGGTTTATCTTCTTAAAGGAGGCACAAAAGACAAACCACACCAGGGCAAGACTACAATAGATATAGTTCCAAGTGAACATCTGGCTTTGCTTTTTTTCAGTCTGCAGCAGGCTCTGTAGGTGGCATATAAACAATGCAATGGAGATGTGAATTTGGAAGACACAAAGCACACTGGAACAGGTTGACGAGGGAGGTTGTGGATGACCCCTCTCTGGAGGAGTTTAAGGCCAGGCTGGACAAGGCACTAGCCTGATCTAGTGGGAGGTGTCCCTGCCTATGGCAGGGGCATTAGAACTAGATGATCTTTAAGGTCCTTTTCAACCCAAACTATTCTATGATCTTCCCAGAGGTCCACTGCAAACTTCCTTGTCCTTATGGTAGTTTTGAATACTTGATCATCTACCTTCTGTTCATGTGTACACTGTCCCACAGAAATGTTCACACTGTCATAGCTCCCAAGTGAAAGAATGACTTAAGTCCTTCCTTTATGAATAACATGGGCTCTAATAAGAATTGGCAAAAAAATCACAGAATAATAGAATAGTTTGGGTTGAAAAGGGCCTTAAAGATCATCTACTTCCAACCCTCCTGCCATAGGGAGGGACACCTCCCACTACATCACGGTGCTCCATGCTCTGATCAGCCTGACCTTAAATACCTCCAGAGAGGGGACATCCACAACCTCTCCAGGCAACTTCTTCCAGAGTCTCACCACCCACACAGGAAAGAATTTTTCTTCTATCCAGTCTAAATCTCCCCTCTTCCAAGTTCCATCCATTATTTCTCATCTTTCTATCACTTATCCTATTAAAAAGTCCTACCCCAGCCTTTCAGTAGCCTCCTTCACATATTGAGAAGCTACTATGAGGTCCCCCCTGAGCCTTTTCTTTTCCAGGCTGAACAACCCCAACTCCTTCAGCCTGTCTTCAAAAGGCAGCTGCTCCAGCCCTTTGGTCATCCTCATGCCCCTCCTCAGGACCTGCTCAGGAAATCATCTTTTTGCCAATTACTTGACTACCTTTAATTTACGTCTAATTCACCAACCTAGCACATATAAGCTTGCAAGTTATTTAACTCAGATTTGTCCTTCTACTAGCAGTTTTCCTTGCAAGGCATTGAATCAGACTTTCAGATCCTGAGGCACTGGCATTCCCCTTCAGAGTTGTTTGGAGGTCCCCTTTCTATAGCTTTTGATAAACATGTCTTTTCTCCTCTCGCTCTGAAAGGGTTTTGTAAGCATCTCTATAAAAGATAGATCAGACTCTTCTTCCCAGATGTGCTCCTCTTATGGGTTTGGGCTACTAATTAGTATGTTAATTTTTGCATTTATGGCCTAATTCCATCAACTGTGGCCACTAGTTCATTTATCTTATTCAGAAAATAAATTGCATTTTGAGCAACTTTTATCCTTGAGAAAAACTCCTGCTGTTCCAGTTACTGGTATGACTTCAGCACACAGTGGTTTCAAAGGACATCCCTTCACTGCCTACACTTCATTCTCCATCTTCTATTATTATTCTGCTTTGTGGATTTCAAATATGTTAACACCAACCTGGGTTTTTTTTAATCTAAGAACTAATGCCATTTTTTTTTATTACCAACATCACCAAACAAAATGTAGTTGATAGAAACAGAGGAACAGAGGATCACAGAATCACAAAATATCAGGGATTGGAAGGGACTTCAAGTGATCATCTAGTGCAATCCCCTTGCTGGAGCAGGAACACCTTGATCAGGTCACAATGGAAGGTGTCCAGGCAGGTTTTGATTCCGTCCAGAGAAGGAGACCCCCAAAACCTCTCTGGGCAGCCTGTTCCATTGTTCCCTCACCTTGAAAAAGTTTTTTCTTATATTTCTGTGGCACCTCCTGTGTTCCAGCTTGCAGCCATTGCCTCTTGTCCTATCATTGGAGGTCACTGAGAAGAACCTGGTTCCATCCTCCTGACACTCACCCTTTACATATTAATAGACATTAATGAGGCCACCCCTCAGTCTCCTCCAAGCTAAAGAGACCCAGCTCCCTCATCTGTTCCTCATAAGGTAAATGCTCCAATCCCCTGAGGTGAGACTATACTTAGAAAACAAATTACATTTACTGTTCCCATTCAGGACTCTTAACTAATACATCCTGAGGTGGCTCTTTTGGCTCTTGCTCTGTTCTTGAGAGCTGCCTCTAAAGTTCATTATCAGAAAAAAAGATCCAAATGAGACCTCAAGATATGCATCACTTTTGGCAGATGAAGCTCAGTTCTCTCTTCCAAGTTACTCCCAAGACTCAGTTCTGGGCAAAATGCTGTGATTGAAGCTTCCATGTTCTCTTCTTTAGAGTACCTTTTTGAAATCCTGTATTTTATTTGATGAGCTGAATTTGTAATATTTGCTCTATCCTCCTGACTGGTAATGTCAACCTGTACAGCAGTTTGTTGATTCATTTGTTTTTACAAATTAATCCCACTTTCCACAGTGGTAATTGCATGGTTTTAGATGGGCTGGGCTACATCCTTTGTCTCAGGAGCTGCATTAAAAGCAGATTTTAATGTTTTCAGTTGCACTAACCTATTGTGACTCCTCCTCCTGTCTGCTCCCCTTTGCACTGGTGAAAACAGAGTACAGAATTTTGTGTTTTAACCCCAGAAAGGTAAGTGGTTGCTGATATTTTAACTTTTACCAGTGTTTACTTAGTTTGTATATTTAATAATGTGTTTGCTGCAACCAAACTCACTGGCTTGAGCACTCATCCCTCAGTCTGAAAGTCCTCCAGCTTCCACTTGAAATCCCCTGCTCTCTCTATCTCCTTTGCAGGAGCTGTAGCTCTGCAACAGCAGGGCCGGACAAAACAGGTGGTAGAGGGAGACAACATCTCCCAAAATCTATTATTTCCCCTGGATAATTTCCAATTATTTATAAAATCAGAGTCAAAATAAAACCAAAACACCCCACAGAGTTTGCACAGGCTCAGCACACTCTAACCATCTTACAAGGGGCACCAGAAAGTTTCTTCTTAACATTTGTCACCTTTTACCTCTAGTGAAAGTCCTTAAAAAATAAAATTAAGGAAGTCAAAAGGATACTTGCAGCTAATGCCTGAAGGGCATGATGTAGGTGGAAGGAAATTCACACTGAGCAGCATGAGTTAGGATGCCTGCCTCGCATGGGAGTAGAAATATTTTTTATAGAATCATAGAATAGTTTGGGTTGGAAGGGACCTTAAAGATCATCGAGTTCCAACCCCCCTGCCATAGGCAGGGACACCTCCCACTAGATCAGGCTGCCCAGTGCCTTGTACAGCCTGGTCTTGAACACCTCCAGAGAGGGGGCATCCACAACCTCTCTGGGAAACCTGTTCCAGTGTTTCACCACCCTCACTGTAAAGAATTTTTTTCTTATGTTGAATCCAAGTCTACCCCAATTTACATCCATTGTTTCTGGTCCTCCCATCAATATCATATTAAAAAGTCCTTCCCCTGCCTTTCTGTAGGACCCCCTCAGGTACTGATTAAGTTACTATAAGGTCCCCCCTGAGCCTTCTCTTCTCCAGGCTGAACAACCCCAACTCCTTATTATACTCTGAAGTCATCCAGATTCTACCATGAAGGATCTTCTCCTTCCTGCTGTTTACCTGTACATACAACAGCAATTGCCTCTCATATTCCCTTCCATATGATCTTTATATTCTTGCCTCTGTGTGAAAAGATGCTTCTGGGCTTCCACTGATACTCCTTGAAGAGAGAAAGGCTCTCACAGCAAGAGACCACCAGCCTTTGCCCCCAATGAGAGGCACAGGATGAAGATGCAAGTCCTATCCTTTCACGAAAAAGAAGCTGTTGGCTTCAGAGACAAGACAACACAAATCAGATAATCAATACCACAACAAACACTGACTCCTACCCCACTCTCTGCACTGGTTCCTGTTAAGTTGAAGTTATCAGGAGGCAGGAGGCATTGATCATGCACAAGCAGAGTAACTCCAACAGCTGCCCAGCACGGTCTTGCCTTCGTGCCAGGTGATGGTTCATGAGACATCCTGTCCCCAGAAACAGTGTGTCACTGCTCACAGAATAGAAAAAGCAGTGGTATAGAATTTTTCCCATTCTGGACATGGGGTAGATACCACCCAGCACTCAACTACAAGCATTACATTCACATTTTAGTCTCATTGGCATCTGGATGAAAAGTCAAAAACTCTGCTGGAGCCCAGGAAATGGTTGTGTTCCAGAAGAGAGAATATAAATGAATATATTCTGAAGTGTCCAGCCAGCCTTACAAGCACAAAATGACAGCACAGATTTAAATTTTTAAAAAAAAATAATAATTTAGAGTTACACAGGGAGAAGCCACTCTGCTTCTAGCCTCAGCATCTTTTGGTGAGGAAATCAAGGGCATAGCAATGCAACCCATGGTCTGAGGAAGAGCTATACAGAAGATAAGATACATAAAGAACTGCATGTTAAATGCTGAATATATAAAGGAAACAAATCTCTCTCCTCAAGAAAACAGTCTGTAATAATTTTACTCAGTCCTCAGATTCAGCAATACAAAAAGTCTCTGGGGTTTCAGCCAGGGGAAGAGAAAACCTTTTTTTAAAAAAAAATCTTTTTAGAAAATAATTAAGGCTGCTGTTCATGCAGTCATTGCTTGAATTTCATATTGGTTGATTTAGTTCTTCATAGAAGTGACAGGAAATTTGAGGCTGTGTCACTGTAGCATAAAAAAACCCCTCCTAGCTTTTTTTCCTCAAGGAGAAAGTGTGGAAAATATGAAGTCATTATTTGATTATTCTTGTTAATGAAAACTGCAACAAAGAGTTAATTCCAAAAGAAGTGGGAGCTGAATTGCTACCCCAGTGAGTCTTCCTAAATTACATTTGCTTATTACCAGCACAAGATGTGGCCCAGAGCCTCCAGCTTCTCCTTCAGATGGCAGAAACACCAGTGCACTAACTGCAAGAAGCCAATGGGGATAAATGGAGATACCTTTCTTTTTCTTAAGAAAGGCAGTGATGGGGGACAATTATAATTCCACAAAAAAATTAATCCCAGCCCCAGTTAAAAGCTTACCCTTAAAATTCCACTGTTACCATTAAAATTGAAGGAAGCTTTCAGTGGAAAAAAATAAAAAAAAAGGATCTCTCACAGCATTGTATTTATAATTACAGAAATTCCTTTGTTCCTGTCCCTGTTAAGCTTCCTTTACAGCTTAAAAAATAAATAAAAATCCTCTGAAAGCTCAAAAGATAAAGTCCCAGTGGGAAAATTAATACAGTGTCCAGGAATTCAGCAGCAATTCTTTCTAGACCTTGCAGAGATGAAGGTACACAAGGTGCAACAGACAAAGGGACTTTGTAAGACCTCTAAAGTCAAACACATAAAAGAGAAGTTTCTCCTGAAATGGTCAAGCTACACTATATACCATTGCAGCAAGACAGATTTAACCAACAGTGTTAAAAATAAACTGTGCTTTGAAAACAGCAAACATTCAGAGCTAGTTCTCTATGGAAAAAAATTCCCTGTGTTCATCTTTAAGATGGTCCATGACATGCAGAAGCCATTAAAAAGCACCATGCAGGTCCTTTTTTTTTCTGTGCATGTGTCACCATCAGGAGGATGTTGGCAGCCCACTACAACATAAACATGTTTTTCATTGTTACCCACTGCATGTCAGCTGAGATTTGTCCAGGAACACTGACAACTGTGGCAGTATGATCTCCCCCTTTTCTCTCCCCTGGCTCCTGCTTGAGCCATGGTCATCAGTGGGAGGTGTGATGAGCTGCTCCTGGACCTTGGAGGATAGCTGACTGCAGTCAAAACACTGTCTCCAGACAGGAGGTACCTACAGAATATGCCTATAGGTCAATTGTGTGTTTTAACTATCCTTTTCCACCCTCTTTTTTATAAATTAGCCAAGACTATCTATTGTTTTGAGCTCATTCATGCAGTAAATATGAATTGTGCCATCCCATTGTTGGTCTATTTCTTATCTGAAAGAGTGACAGCCCTGGTGAATCACATCTACTGTTCCATCTTGGGAAACTGTTCCACATGATCTTTTGAAACTAGGAAGCTGAAATGTTGACAAGAGAGGACCTTAACATGATGCTCAGAAACAAAAATGGGTTGGAAATACGATTTATCATAGACTTATAGAATCATAGAATGGTTTGAGTTGGAAGGGACCTTAAAGATCATCTAGTTCCAACCCCCCTACCATGGGCAGGGACATTTCTCACCAGATTTTGGTGTGCATGGATGTCTATGTATATGTATACATATAGAAAATTTTTAAAAATACACAAAAAATACATATATGTATACAAGGGGCCGCTGAATGACCTGAAAATGGTCAGCAGCTCTAAATACAATCACTGGATCACTATTGCTTAGTTCATTATATTTCTAAAACAAAGAAAATCACATTGGGAAAAGGCTACTGTTTTCACAGGAGCCCTGGGTGAGGAGCACCTCTGAAATGTAGAGAGTGGAATAACTTCTTCTTGTTTAATGATAGATTGGATTGGTTTAGTTTAGGTATTTGAATGAGAATATTTGTCTTAGTCTTCCTTTATCTCTCCGAGATATATACTCCAGCACATTTTTCAATTAAAAAGAAAGACTCTTGGGCTGAGTTGCTAAATTTCAGCATAAATTTTTGTTCTGAAGTTATAAGCCCCTGAAAATAGCAAGGGGGAAGATTATAACTGTCTGACACTACCTTATCTATATAGCTGAGAACAGCATCACTACAATAAAAGAAGATAGCAGCGTCTCCCATTGATTGTTGTTTGATGAATGTAAAGCAATTTACTGGAATGCAATTAGCATTTGCAATCACATTACCATGGGGAATTTTTTTATGCTGGCTTTGAATTGAAAATCTATACATTTTCTGTCCATGAGTCACTTCTAAGGAAGCTTTCTTTCTTGTTTCTTTTTCTATTTTTTTTTTTGTTAGGTTTCAGAGCTATAATTTGTGGAAAGCTGAAAGGAAGTAAACCTAGAATTTTTATGTTTAAAATATGCTGAAGGACAAATTGTACAGTATATCTACTGCAGTAGGTGACTTGGGTTTAAATTTGTAATGCTCTGCCTTGCTGGGAAATTAGTTTTTCAGGGGTTTTGTAGAAAGAAATACATCTCCTCTAAAACAAATGGCTTCTAGATATGGATATCTCATAAACCATGGAATAATTTTATAATATGTATAAATTAAGAAGGTTGAATTACACAGATTAAAGAAAAAATATGCTGAAAAAATAAAATCCATGTATGATGGCAGGGTAATAATACTGCAAGAAGTAAGAGTGCTTCCTCAATACCTGGAGGGGGCTACAGAAAGGCAGGGGTAGGACTTTTTAATAGGATATGTGATGGAGGGACTAGAAATAATGGATGTAAATTGGAAGAGGGTAGATTCAGGTTGGATATAAGAAAGAAATTCTTTCTGGTGAGGGTAGTGAAACACTGGAACAGGTTGCCCAGAGAGGTTGTGGATGCTCCCTCTCTGGAGGTGTTCAAGGCCAGGTTGGATGAGGCACTGAGCAGCCTGATCTAGTGGGAGGTGTCCCTGCCTATGGCAGCGGGGTTGAAACTTGATGATCTTTAAAGTGCTTTCCAACCCAAACTATTCTATGATTCTATATATTCTTTAACTAGGTTCTAAAATTAAGAAAATAAGTGCAAAGGTCCAGAGTATGATCTTGCAGTTTGAGTTCCTCCTCTAGATGATGTTACACACACTGGTTTGAGTCACTGTCAGCTTCTGAAAGGACGTGGTCTTTCTCACACCATATTTAGACTTCCACTTCTCATTATTTTATATCNTGAATTGTTACACTAAATCACTGGGTAACATCCACTCTAGAGCAGATGCATTGGGTTTAAATACTCCTATAAGTTAAAGTCACAATTTAGCAAAACTTTTTAAAAGCATGCATTTATTTGACTCGCATTTATGATTAAAAATATGGCTATTAAAAATGTGATTTCCTTCTAATAACTTTCTTTAAAGCCTGGATAGTTTTGCATGATGGAAATTTACTATTTGCACTCATTTATGCTTAGTTTGTATATGTTGGATTTAAATCAGATCAGAAGCTAATACTCATGGGCAATACTTGCAAGGAATGCTCTCTGTATCACTCCCCATAGTAAGAAATTTGATTTCTGTGTATATATATTTTTTTTCCTTCTGAATTCATGGTCCAGATTTTTAAATCTGAAGCTTCCACAGTTTGCAGTCAATTGGCTTCTTGATCTGAATTTAATGATTTCTAAAATTTCATGATATGCTTTTTATTAACACAGACAATGAAGGATTCACATCATTGCACTGATGTTTTCAGTAAAATATTATAAAACATGATCCTCATATTTACATTTTTCATCTTCCCAGATTTTGAGATATTATATGACACCTCAGGGAGTCCATCCCTTTACAATGTAAAGGAGTGTTCCAGCTTTGTTCCTGATGGTTCTGACTGTGAGCATCAGTTCATACTTCTAAGACCAACTGTGTGCTGACATGAATGACTACCAGATCTACATCAACCAACTAAAATGAAAAGCAATATGTTAACTTTTTCATACCCATCTATGCATAAAAATACTAAATCTCCCCTTCCCTGATGGGAATATGGCTGCTATTTAGTTTTATTCAAAGATGAACAACTAACAGAAAGAAAACAGTAATAATACTACTACATCACCAGTCCTCTAACAGCATTTACAAAATGACCAGCAACAAATTTAGTTCAGATTTACAAAATAAGAGGCTGCAACAGTACAGCCAAATAAAAAACTCTAACACACATTTCTCCCTGGAAATTCTATCAGCTGAGAATTAGCTGTTTTCTAACTACACATTTGCACCACGAACTCTCACTTTAATTAAGGAAATAAAATACTCTGGCTCCCCCATCATTTATTTGCTCATTTCCAAATGACTCCTTTTGCATCTCAGCACTCCCATCAAGGAAAACACAATTCCCAAAACGTGAAATGACTTCCTGTGCATATCCTCCCAGAAGAAATAGCCTGCAACTTGAAATACTCAAACCAAACAAAAGAATTTATGTAGCATTAACCCCATTTTTAAATTACTAGATGCTGAGAGTTCTACCCCCCCTCACTCCAGCAAAATATTTAAGAGGAGGCTGCACTTAAAGCATGCAAGTGCTCTCACTGAGGTTAACAGAGCTCTAAAAATACTGCTACTTCCAAGCTACAGTACTTAAACCTCCTGCAAAACCCCTGCTGTCCACTGCAGGTCATTCATTTCCTAATATAGCTCTATAGGGACCCATTTGCAAAAGTGTGGTACACGGTTCAAGCTGCAGAGCTCCCTCCCTGCATCAGATACCTGGGCTTAAAACTCTCAGGGAATGCATCCTTCCACCTTCCAGAGCATTAGTTACAAGTTTTCACTCTTGCCCAGAGGAGGAGAGAAGAGTTATTGAAGTGCAGCTACAAAAGGAGGAGGTTCCTATAATGATTGTACCTCAGAAATTTTATGCAAACCTCCCCTTTATGCTGCTTTTCCCAAGGGCTTCCAAATGTATCCCAGCCAGTACATAAAGGAGAAATTGTGGAAGCACATGCCCAGAGAGGTTGTGGATTCCCCCTCCATGGAGGTGTTTTACATGATGAGCAACCTGGTCTAGTGGGAGATGTCCCTGCCCATTGCAGGTGGGGTGGAACTAGTTGATCTAGTTGGGTGGAACTAGTTGGTCCCTTCCAACCTAAAACATTCTATGTTTCTGTGAAATGTCTGTCATCTCTTTGTTACATGAGAAGGATTCCCTGCTTATATTGTGACTCATCTGAGACCTCAAGTACACATGGAGTAAGCTGGAGAAGACATTCTGGCAAGTAAGTTCATTTCCTCCTGTCTAGAGGTGCTTTATACAGCTCAGATCCCTGCAAGGAGAAAATCTCCACCCCCAGCACACCTCATTTGCTTCACCAGTAGACACAGATGAACCAGCTCAGCTAATTTCAGACTGTGAAGCTCCAAGGGAGTTAAAAGTTAGGTGTTCAGCATCAGCTGGCAGTTGGGCAGTACCATCTGCAGTCAACCCAGCTGCATATGAATCTGTTCCTATATTAATTTCAAAGGCTTTTCACAAGTGAACTGTGGCAAATCCAAGTAATTTAAAACTTAGCTCTCTCTGTTACAGAGAGTGGGCCTGGCCATCCCTCACCATCACCCACGTGAAAGGCTGGCTCAGAAAAAATTCATGAAAAATAAAGCTGATTTTAAGATGATATCCACTGGTTTTCCCTTGTCTACTGTTGTAGTCACTCCATGGAGATGTCTGACATTGGCAGTGTCAGAAACCACAGAATCATAGAATGTTTTGGGCTGGAAGGGACCTTAAAGATCATCTAGTTCCAACCCCCTTCCATGAGCAGGGACACCTCCCACTAGACCAGGTTGCTCAGTGCCTCATCCAGCCTGGTCCAGAGGCATCCACAACCTCTCTGGGCAACCTCTTCCAGTGTGTCCCCACTCCCATCCTAAATAATTTCTTTCTTATCTCTAGCCTGAATCTCCCCTCTTTCAATTTGCATCCATTACTCCTAATCCTTCCATCACATACCCTATTATAAAGTCCTACCACTGACTTTCTGTGGGCCCCCTTCAACCACATCCACACACTACCAAAACCCAGCCACAGAAGCTAAATACAAGGGTTTTTTTTGCCTGCTTGTAACATTGAAGCATTTCTTTCACTTGCCACTAAAGAACATTTTTTGGCAGCCGTTCCTAGCACTTTTCTGCTTCGTTCATATCTTGAGAAGAACCTTGGTAGTACTCACATATTGTTTCTTCCACACATGTTCCTTACACGTTGCTTGTCTCAGAAAACTACTAATCCAGTCTTTTGTAACTCAGTCACATACAGTCTAAGAACATGTGCTATTTTCTTACTCCCTCCCTCCCCCCCCAGTTCCATCTGAGTGACCTCCAGCAACCTCAATACCCTGTAGAGAGTAGTTCAATGTCTGACTCCTGGCCACCACTCCCAAGGCAATCCCTCTTACAGCATCACTGAAGTGGTTCTCTGATCTAGAAAAAAACAAGCCAACAGCCACGACCCAGTCCCCTAGCAGGGGAAAAAAAAGTCTCAGCATTAGAACTAGAAGGGATATTGACTTTTCCAGCAGCAAAGCCACAAACTGTGCAGGGTCAGGGAAAGGCAGACCTCTCATCTTTCAGGTGGTCCCTGCAGAACAAGGCTGCTGTAGGAGACAGGGATAGTTGGCACAACTTCAGACTAAACAGGTCTGTTGTTTTCTGGCTAAGAGGAGTGGATGGAGGCCAGAGCTCCCCATACACCACCTTTTATGAATAGTGAATTTAAAATGATTTATGAATTAATGTGCTCCCTCCCTCCTCTTCACACACTGTAAATAATTGCAGCTTTTGACTTATCTGTGTGAGAGATGAATTAAAGCTACAGAGAGTTTGGTGCTGGAGGAAAACAAGCCAAGTGGATGATGATAAAAGCAAGCAAAGGGGTGAATATAACATCAGACCTGCTGATTAGCAGAAGAAAGGAAAGCCTCTGAAGAATAATTCTTCATGCTGTGAAAGGATGTCATCCTGGGGGAAGGTGAGTCCTTAGGTCTATGAACACAGCAATGATACTTGTGTGCTGGGTTCCTTCACCTCACAGACACTCAGCACTACAGATATCCCTCCTCTCTCTTCCTGAGGCTCCTGTCCCCATGTGCATTACAGGAGAAGAAGTGGTCTGCCACTTCTTCTGTGTTCCAAAACCCCAAATCCAGAAAGACCTGATGCCTCATGCACTGCACCAGCTCAAGGCACTGACTGGAAGGGTCTGCACTTAACATTATGATCCCTTCCAACCCAAACTATTCTATGATTCTATAAACTTAGAGAGAAAGAAGCAATTCAGTGATACTTCTCCCAGTTTAAGCACAATAAATGTCCAACTCAATATGAAAATGAAACAATATACACAATTTTATATACATAAATAAATGCCATGAAACATACAATCTCAGATAAAATTCCATGTTTTGCAAATAGAATTATAATAGTCAAGTAGAATGCCCTTAACAGAAACCAAACCAACAGCTTGGATCATAATAACCTGCATCTCGTTACTTCTAAAGTCATATTTTACAATTAACTTGTGAAATGTGTTATACAAAATTATGATGATGCAGGACTGCTTTTAGAGAAACGGTGCTAAAATAATTCAGAATGTGAAGATGCACCTGAGATTACACAATCAATGCCTAATCACCTTGTTTCCTAGCAGAGCTGTGTTACTGCAGAGAAATTAAAAAAACAAACCTCCATTTTGATGCCTGTTCATTATAATCACAATCTGTGTGGGCCTCCACCCTTGATAAGGGGGTAGGGAGTTAAAAATAGTTCCCAAAGCTGCTGCACTGAGTAATGCTGGTAAAGGGAATAAAAACAGAGGAGAAAAAAATAAGCACTTTGTGGGGGACAGATGTGTATTGTTTGGTAAAAAGACAAAATAATGTTAAAAAATTAAAAATCAGCAAAGAATTTTAAACCTGAAACTCAGAGCTATACTCTAGTGTTTCTTTCTTTGTGATAAAACAATCCAAAGAAGAGGGTCTGGTCAGTTCATAAGAAGTCAATTAGAGATATAACATAAATGCAGATTAAAATATGTTAATAGTCTGCTGCAAGCAAAAGAAGTAATTGTTCTCCAAATGCACTGAAGACAAGGGTCTCCTTCTCTGGAGACATTCCAAACCCACACAGACACGTTCCTGTGTGACCAGATAGGTTGTCACCTCCCTGGAGGTGTTTAAGGCCAGGCTGGATGAGGCATTGAGCAACCTGGTCTAGTGGAAGGTGTCCCTGTCCTGACAGGGGTGTTGGAACTAGATTATTTTTAAGGTCCCTTCCAATCCAAACCATTTTATGATTCTCTGACCTGATCTGGGTGTTCCTGCTCCAACAGGGGGATTGGATTTGATGATCTCTGAAGGTTCCTTCTAGTCCCTCACATTCTGTGATTCTGTGTGAAGGTGACCATCTATTTCTGTGAGACTATCTTAAGTTGCATGCATGTTTGATCATATATACACACATATATATATGTGTGTGTATAAAAATAAAGAGATATGTATATATACAGCTGCATCTCCTGATAACACACTGAAGCACTGTAACAGATCACCCTGCAAATGTTGCCTAGTCTTCATCATCAGAGGCTTTTAAGATCTTGCAAGCAAGATGGATTAAGAGAAGATGCTTTCCAGGGACAGAGTGATTGACTGGGTGAGCTTTGCTCTCCTTTTTCTATGACACTGCAAAACTAAAAAGAGCTTCTGCAATCTGTAACAGCACAGCTTTCACATCTGCAGTGATGCAATGGAAGACAAAGTGAAGAATGCAATGGCAAGTCAAGACCTAGTGCAAAGCTTAAAGAGATGCAGATATCCCAAGCACTTTGCAATTCCCTGCTCAGTGCACTTATCAGTCAGCAGGAGTTAATAACAAAGCTTTATCTTAGATGACAAGGAAACCCCAGCTTTATTTCTAGAGCAGCACCAAGCAGCCTCTCAGCTATCCCCTATGCACAGAGAAATCAGGGGAAGTAAAAGGAGGAGGTGGGAGGGAATCAACACAACAGCCATTCAGAAAACTACAGCAAGCAAATAAAAAATTTAATATGGGAATTACTTAATGTCACTTGGATAGCACATGATCAAGTGAGAGGCTGCTGCTTCCAAGCAAGGGCATGAATGATTAAAGGCCGAGAAGCACATTCAGACAAAAGCTCTTTTAAGCAATTAACATGAAGAAAAAATTCTTCATGGGGAAAGAATTCTTTGTAAGACCTTTAATTCCCATCTCCAAATCACCTAGTTTTTCATAGATTTGGTGTCACATCATCAACAGGATAGAAAACACCATAAAAGAGCACAATGATTTCATCACTAAGGTGTGATAAGTGATTAATTGAAAAGGGTTCCCATAAGCTTAGCTCTAAAATCTGAGGGATCTCAGGAAATTCCAAGAGCTTGCCCATGATTTGTTTTTACAAGACTGCTACATTCTTCCCTGGCCTAATAAAAACAGCTTCTTCAATGTACTGGCAGCAAAGCCATCACCATCAAAACAATTGCCAGGGTATTCTCTTTTTTCCTTTTACTAGGGCTTGAAACTGATATAAAAAAGCCTCAAATGAGTAAAACCACACTGGGCTGGATGGAGAATTGCAAGGCAATAAACTTCAGCTCCTATTGCAATTACTGCTGCAGACTATGCACATAAAAGAAGTCTATTCTATGGAACAAAGAACCCAAACACAGCTTGGAAGGTTATTGCTAAATAGAGCCTTAATATGAATTTTGTCCAAAGACTTTTTGATTCGAAAAAGAATCTCTACAACTCTTACTATATACCACAGATTTAGTCTGCTCTGTTCTAACAAAGAGATTCAGTTTATAATTCCATAATTCTCTAACAGAGGAAAGCCCATTAATCAAAAATGGTATTTTGATGGGCTGTGCAAATAGAAGTAGAGCTATGCTTAGTCTGGCTATGGTGCATGAAAACCTGCTCCCAGAGCAGCTGGAATGAAGCATTATTCATTTACAGTTTCTAATCACATTCAGCATCTAGAATGAAAATCTGATGTTTGTTAATTGCTTTGAGTATCTTCTTTCATTTTTCAAAACCCTGTAACACAACATTGAAATTATTGGCACCATTTCACATCTTCGAGCTTTTTTTTCCAAGTGAAATTTTTATTACCACTTGCTTTGTGCTTGAAAAACACACCTCAGAAAAAGGAATGAATTCAAAATACACCCAGTAACAAGTTTCCTTCTTCTTCTTTTCTTAAAAGGAAAAAAAAAGCAAACCCTATGGGTAAAATCTGCCCTATTTCTCATGCATAAAACCTGACAGGCAAGAGGAGCAGTATGGGAGGATTAGTCTCCCAGGGTTCCTGCAGATCAACATGTACAATGATTTGGGGCTAAGCTCAGGTCTGGATCACTGGATCTCAACAGGGATGTCACAAGGATAAATTCATTTCAGTGTCTGAGGTCTCAGATGTAAACATGAGAAACTCTAATTACCTTAAGAGGCAAAAAGCAGGAGCCCAAGTCCTGGTGGGAGTAGCTGGGACATTGGCTTCTGTTAATGAAGCAGACAAGCTTAACACCTCCAAAGGAGGAATTTGATTTCTAAATTCTTTCAAGAACAGAAATATTATACATGTAAGCCAGGCACTGTTTATTTCAACACATGCAGACAGCTGCAAAAACTAGTCTTGGTCTCTTACATGCATTTGTTTTTGCAGCTAAGGACAGAATTGTTTTCCTTCTGCTCTCCTTCCCAGAAATTATTGTCATATTGTGCATGTTCACTTCATTTTTTTTGGCACACCTTATAAAAATAAACTTGCCTTAAATTCATCTGATAAGATCAACAGTATGAGTTTTATACACCAGAGTTTCTTGAGTAGAAAAACTTAACTCTCCTCCCATTACAATAAGGTTTGAGTGAGGTTTTTTCACCCCCTCTAATACTTTCAGCTGTACTGGAGTAAGGTTTGAAATAGTCTTCACTTCTAGATTATCTGTTAATATGCAAAAAAATGAACCATTTAAGGAAGACTTTCACCAGGGGCTGATTTTTATAGCATCTTGCCTACTTCATTCATTGTGACCAATTTCTTTGGAACATTGTGAATCACCACCTCTAATCCTAACTTTAAACTGAACTGGTTGTCAGTGCNTCTAGATTATCTGTTAATATGCAAAAAAATGAACCATTTAAGGAAGACTTTCACCAGGGGCTGATTTTTATAGCATCTTGCCTACTTCATTCATTGTGACCAATTTCTTTGGAACCCTGAATCACCACCTCTAATCACAAGCTTAAACTGAACTGGTTAACATCTTCCATTTTTAACATGTCAGTGTCTGTTTGAGCATCCCTCCTATTTGCTGGGACACCTAACAGCAAGCTGGTATGTTTTCATCATCTTCTATGATGATGGAGCCAGATTTGGCTACTCCAAAATTGAGTGAACAAGTAGGAAAAGCAGGGACACTGTAGAGCTGTTTGCCAGCACATCTCCTCACCCTCCACCTTCAAGTCCAAGTTCTTTTGTCTCTGCATTTTCATTCTCTTTCTTTCCATTTGTCTGCTACAGCTCATGATTTCTCCTGTGGCTTCTGCTTAGAATGAGCTAACCATTCTGTATCAGTTAGGACTGATGTGAAAGCAACCACTACAGCTTAAATGGTGATGAAATTACAGCCACAAAATGTGTCCCAGAGTGTCATTTTAGCAACTGCTATAACGTTAGGCAGAGCCTGTCTGCATGACAAAGTTGTATTAGCAATGCCTGAATTTCAGGGTGTGCACTGTGCCTACACACAGCTCCATTTGTGAACACTTCCATGGTATGATCATTTATTTCACTTGAAAAAAAGATTGGAGATGTGAAAGCAGAAGGTAAGTACATTTATGTAACAACACTTAATACTTGTGGCCAGTAATTGAATTAAGTCATATAGATAGCATTAGGGTAATGGGCCTTAAGTCTTTTTTAATCTTTACAAGTAGTGTCAACTTTGGATTTTTTTTTCCAGCTATATTTGAATCAATTGACACGTAAAGTCAAAACATTATAAAAGAATTCAAGACATTGCACCTCCTTACACAAATTTGATTATTTTCTTCCATTTTCCAGTGCCTGTTTTGTGCCAGTTTATCCAATACCAGAACTTATAGTTATCCACCTCCTACCAGAAATACTTTCTCCCCATCTACATCATCTTACAAAATGCTGAAAGTTCTTCCACTGACTATTATTTTTATTTCTGCTGGATTTTCTTAGATTCCTGCCTACACACTGTGGGTCATGGCTGTCCCAATGTCTCTTGACATTCCCCCATGTTCTAAATCAATGTTCAAGCCTCTTATGCATTAAAAGCTAATGAAACACTTGGAACATACTAGGAACCTTGGAACTATGAAATTAGTATCAGTGATAAGCTTAAAATCAGATTATGTTTTCATAGAACAACCTTTTTGGTTTTTTTCAATACAAGCTTTTCTCCAACAGATTAATATCTCCTGTTTCCAAGAAACAAACTTAAAAGAAAGCTGGATAGAAGAAAGAAGTTCTTTACTGTGAGGGTGGTGAGACTGGAACAAGTTGCCCAGAGAGGTTGTGGATGTCCCCTCTCTGGAGGTGTTTAAGGCCAGGCTGGATGAGACATTGAGTGACCTGGTCTAGTGGGAGGTGTCCCTGCCCATGGCAGGAGGGTTGGAACTAGATGATCTTTAAGGTCCCTTCCAACCCAAATCATTCTGATTCTATGATTCTATAGCTGTAAACTATGTTTCTCTCTTCTTATACCATGAAGCACACATAAATATTTTTCATAATAAATCATGCTCTTTCCCACCTTTTTAGTATTCAAAGCATCTCTCAACAATTCACAGTCCATCAAACACTGGACACAAACATTCTATCCATTCAGCACTATGTTGAATTTTAGAAAAAACAAGGCACTAAATATTCTTTTCTCTGTGACAACATACATCTAGTGTTATCAGTCTTGCATCTTGACAGTAGGTACATGCTAGTTTAGTCAGCTTCTTCAGCAGGGGATATAAAATGTCATAAGTAACATTTCATTAAGTGCCAAAAAACTTTTAACATCTTGGCAACCAAAGTCAGTTCAGAGGAACTGAATAAAAATTGCTTGACATTACTAGATGCCCCATGATCTGAAGTGAATTAGATAAATAGTGAATCAGAGTGTTAAACACTTTGGCTTTAGGGAACTTGACCATGTGAAACAGATTGATCTTGCAGAAATCTCTTAAACCAAATTCTTATCCTTTGACCATGTCATAGTCTAATCCTTTATAAAATACAGCCTATGCTCTGGGAAACTATAAATTCATGTATCTTCTGTAGACTTCATTATAGTCCTTCAGAGTTATTTCAGCTGACAACCAGGTCCTAAAAATCACTTTTTTTTTTTTGAACAAGATTTTCAAAACAATTTATCTTATTCAGCTGTAATCCCCTGCATGAGAAAGTGAATTCTCATCAACATTAGCTTTCTACTCTTCGTTTTATAAGAATGCAATCTAAAAATACAATTTATTCATATAAATGTAGTAAATTCCCCCATTTGATGGTAAAACTTCAGGATCCCCAATTCTAACCCTATTGCTTGAAAACACAGCCTTCCACAGCACTCTTGTTGAGTGTAATAGCCTTTTGGCAATCTTGAGTAACCAGGTACTTTGTCATTTGTCCTTTTATCCAGGGAGACACTACTAAAAAAAAAATAGCAGTGAATGTTAAAATCCCCTGTGGTATGGATGCATTGCAATGTACATGAGTTATCATAGGAGAGTGTTTTCTATATGTAAACATGATGAAACAATCCCAGTCTTACTGAAACAAATCTGTTCCTATTGGAAATTACCTTGTGTGGATGTCTTTTTAAGGAATTGTGTTGAAATTCAGACTAAATGAACTGCACTGAGGTACAGGAAAATAAATAGCTGCTGCTTCAGAGGAAAAAAAAAGCAAAGCAGCAGCAATGAACAAGGCAAAATAAAGTTAAAACCACAATCGTGCATCCAGATGAGAGGACCAAAGCCAAAAATGTAGGGGAGGGCAGGAGAACTTTTTGTGATTTCAGATGTTTAATAAGAAATTCATGACTAATAAATGTGCTGTGTTGGGTTTTTATTAAGCAGATCATTAGCTAAGCATTAAATTGAATGGAGTTGCTCCAATTTATACCAGCCAGGAATTTGACCACCCAAAATATCAAAGTAAATATAATAAGAGGGCACCAGATCAAACATTCCCTCCTTTAAGACTTCCTAATTCCTGTGGTTGAGGGCAGGACCAATCAAGCACATGATCTCTTAGTGAGCCTGGCCTTCCTTCTGAATTATCATCAGGCTGATGATGGCTCTCAGCACGAAGAAAAAATCTTGATCAGTGTAGCCAGTGCTGAACGCATCCATTTTTAAGAAAGATAGATCTGGAAGCCTTCCCAGGTTATACATCTGTCTCTCTAATTCACACTTCCTCAGAAAGCACAGACTTCTCCCTGTGACATATTTGTAGGTGAGCACAGAGCAGCTTGCTAAGAAACACTAGTTAAAATGCTGACTGCGTGCTGGATATTGTCTATACAACTGTAATTGGGAACACGCTGATTCATCAGCATAAAATGTCATCTACCAATTGTTTAACTCAGGGCAGCTAGGAACTGATTTGATTTAGGGAGTAATACACAGGGAGACATTTTCTTCTTGGCTTCATCTCCTCCTCATCTTGTTTTCCCTTTGTCACACTTGAGTTGGGAAGTCAGGGCGGACAGGGGACTGCTGGAGAGGGGACAGTGCAGAGCAACAAAGATGATGAAGGGATTGGAGCACCCTCCTTATGAGGAAAGGCTGAGGGAGCTGGGTTTCTTCAGCTTGGAGGAGACTAAATGGTGACCTCATTAATAATTATAAAAATATGGAAAGGGAGAGTGTCAGGAGGATGGAGCCAGGCTCATCTCAGTGACATCCAATGGAAGGACAAGGGGAACACAGGAGGTTCCACAGAAATGCAAGAAAAATCTTCACAGTGAGGTTGACAGAACAGCAGCACAGGTTGCCCAGAGAAGTTGTGGAGTCTCCTTCTCTGGAGACATTCAAACTCACCTGGACACACTCTTGTGTGACCTGGTCTGAGTGTTCCTGCTCTGGCAGGGGGGATTGGACAAGATGATCTTTTGAAGTCACTTCCAATCCCTGATATTCTGTGATTTCCTTCATAATTTCCTTCATAATTCCTCTTCTTTCTTTGAAAAACAAGCTTGCTCCTCCTCAGTGGATCTTACTACGTTTCAGAGGAGCTAATAGCAAGGACTTTTTAATATAATATCAGATGGGAGTACCAGAAACAAAGGATGTAAATTGGAAGGGGGTAGATTTAGACTCAACATAAGAAAGAAATTCTTTACAGTGAGGGTGGTGAAACACTGGACGAGGTTGCCCAGAGAGGTTGTGGATGCTCCCTCTCTGGAGGTGTTCAAGACCAGGCTGGACAAGGCACTGAGCAGCTTGATCTGGTGGGAGATGTTCCTGCCTATGGCAGGGGGGGTGGGACTCGATGATCTTTAAGGTCCCTTCCAACCCAAACTGTTCTATGATTCTATGTTACAGTCTGTGAACCATTCCCAAAATATTATTCTTAATTAACCATCTAGAATCCCAAGATCTAAAGCATCACTCCTTTTCTAGCACTAGACATTTCCTAAGACATATTCTGATGAGCTTGACTATACTGTTCTAAATCTTCTTCAGTATTCAAGCCTTTTATCCATTAAAAGCTAAGGAAATACTCAGAACAAGGAGATAACTAGGAACCAGTTTCCTTAGTTGATAACTTGACTGTTTGTGTGTGGTACAGACCCAAAGTTTTAATGTTTCTGCCAATCTGGCTTCTTAGGGTTCTTATCATACTCCATCCATGTCCTGAAAAACTGAACTCATGTTTTACACATGGAAATAGCATATAAACCTGCTCAAGTACATTAATAAAGTCTGGTTTCGAGAGCTTCTTAATTATGTAAATGCTGAGACTGTAGACACAAGCAAATCCTCCTAAAAGATCAGTGTTCTGAAAAAAAAAAACCAACTAAAAAAACCTAAAAAGAACCCTGCAAACCTATAAAAAACCCAAACACGACAACCAAGCTCTCAATTTACCACAGAGATAGCATCCTTCTCAGTTCCAGCATGGTCATTTTCACCATTCTTTGAAAATCTTTGTGCAAGAACAATAGAAAACCACCAGAAAGAGGGAGGAACAGACAGGACAAAGAAGTAAATTATCCTAACGTGGTGAGAAGCCACTTCAGCTTCAAGTACCAGCTCAATGCATTTCCTCAGGGATCTTTATATTTAATATAGACATACCACATTATGAAATTACTCCTCACCAAAGATCTGGGGGCAGACTGAAATTCTCTTTTTTTTTCTATTTTCCCCAGGAAAAAAAGCATTTTTATGGACTGTAAGTTATTAATGTAACAGAGGAAAGAGACTTAAGGTTGGACAGCATGATTTTACAGCACACTCTATGTTTTTAGGTTCTGGCACTTCAAAAGGATTGATTTTTTTATTTTTTTCCTTCCAAGTCTCCTGCTTAGCTGGAGGGCATGCAGATATATTTTGCTGGCAAAAGGGTTAATAGATTCAACCTTTTGAAAAATGCACTTCTTTACATGCATATGATATGATGGATAGTTAACTGCATGCACATTGGTAAACAGAGGTGAAAAACAAATTAATTGGAAGGTATAGAGTTTATTGTTTGTTCTCTCTTTGATAGATGGATCTCATTATTTTCCTTGGGCAGACAAAGCCATAACAGTTTCCAGAGAAAGGAGAAGTGGCAGCTCCAGGAAACTGCTTACAGATGGACACCCAGCAGGCTAAAAATATTACTTCTGTCCACCTCATCAATAAACTGGCTCCATGCAGAATGGCAATTATTCTTTTCCTGCTCGTATTGCCCTTTGTGAGGCCTGAGGACTGTTATTGATAACAGGGTATGGAGTGCAAAATATATACAGTAACTCAAACTCATTTGCTATGGTAAATCCATACTAGGTAGCAATGATGCCTTTTATGCCATTATTTAAAGTGGCAGTGTGCACTCATCAATGTCCAAAAGGATTAAGCTGAGCCTGTGCTTTGCTACCAGCCTATTAATGATTAATAGTGCACAGTTATTATTGGCCTGTTTTAGACATTGCAGTAATAAAAGGAGGGAAACCACTGCTGCACCCCAGGTTTTGCCTTTAATAGATTAAAAAGTAGCAAAAGGTGGGATTTTTTTAACCTTTCTTCTGCCCTGACACACACAGGGACAATGGTACAAGAGGTGAAGCTAAGGGGACTACACACATAGGGAAGAACAAACCCCATGTAATGTAACAAAGCCAAGGAACCCCAGGAGCAAAAGCTAAGTGACCACAAATGTTTTCTGTGTGAATTGCTAGCAACTACAAATAGATTATCATTTAAAATCCCTCTAACATTTCAGCCCAGGGCCCTTTCTGAATGCACAGCAAACTGAAAACACTCTTTTATAAAAAGAAGTGCTATCAGTGCTCTCTGGGAAAATCCACATGGATTCAAGCAAATACCCAGCTGAACTTGAGATGAGAAAGGCTATGCAAGGTTTTCAATATTGAAATGTAAATTTCTAAGTGACAGCTACATCTGTAAACTGAGAAATACTAAAGCAGCTTTGGTTTAATGCTTCATGTTCACACAAAGAACACAATTATGGTTCAGAAACGTTACAAGAGCCTCATGTGTCTGAGGACAGGAGATTTGTGCCCATGAAGTGGGTTAGATACACACTTGATCTTATTAATCTCCAAAGATCTTTCTTGTCTTTCAGCAAGCAAGCTATGTGACAAGCAATGTTAATTTGATCCAGAACAAAACCATTAATTCGTGAGGTCCAAGGTGATCTGCCCTTCTGAAATGAAGCAAAAATAATTAGCAAAACTGCAAGTTATTCCAATGCAGAGTTTAAGGCAGTTGGAGAAGGCTACATTCAGAATTCACTGTAGCCAGTGGAAATATTGCTATTGACTGAAGTACAGTCAAATGTTAACTCACTCTTTTGGAGAGATTTTTTCCCTGCAGGTTGAGTTACACTCATGTTGCTGGTTTTGCTGTTACTAGTTCTACTATCTACCCCTCACAAAGACTCATTTGAGGTTTGTAAGATTTCTGAAGTGGAATTACATATTCTTAATTTGAGGTTTTAAAACCTTTTTCTGACCACAGCAGTCCCCTTACTTCCCAAATAGATAGATAGGATGGCTAGAATGGATGTAAACTGGAAGGGGGCAGATTTAGGCTGGATATAAGAAAGAAGTTCTTCATTGTGAGGGTGATGAGACACTGGAACAGGTTTCCCAGAGAGGCTGTGGATGTCTCCTCAATCCCTGGAGGTGTTTAAGGCCAGGCTGGATGAAGCATTGAGCAACCTGGTCTAGTGGGAGGTGTCCCTGCCCATGGCAGGAGGGTTGGAACTAGATGATCTTTAAGGTCCCTTCCAACCCAAACCATTCTATGATCTTCACCAGCTGACTCATACTTAATTTTTTTTACCTGTTTCAATACCCAAGAAGTCCACCTCAGCAGCTGCTCCATATGCGTATGCAAAGTCATAGCCATTGAAGTGAAAAATTGACTTAAAATAGATCTTTAGGAAGTGTTTGTCTACTTCATGTTACCTGAATAATACAATGGTCCACAGTCCCAAAACTGACAGCAGGTATGCCACCCAAAATTTATTTGCTTGGAGACAAAGAATAGAATAACATATATGTGTTACAAGTTTAGTATTCTTTACTTAATGGTTCAGAATTAATTGCTGTATTTCCATTTAGTCCAGTATATTTAGTGTATCAGTAAAAAATCAAAAGTTAAGCCTGTAGTTGCACAACCTTCACATGTGGAAATAAAATCTCTGTTACATAGCCTTTATGAATCTAGACAGCATCATCCCTCCTGAATATGATTCAAAAATGAGAAGAAAAAAAATAAATCTTCAGTGCCTTTTACAGAAACAGCTTCCTTTGTCTATTTTCTACTGATGATGAATTAATAAATATTTAAATGATTCCTTCTTAAAACTAATCTCATATTCAGAAAAGGTAACTCCAATAAAGACCCAGTTTATATTCTTTCCTTACACCCAAACTGATTTACACAAAGCATATTAATCATTGTCATTATCCCAGTTTCCTAAAAACTGGGAAATTCACAAATAGCCAGCACTTTAAACCTACATTACTAAAATACTCCAAGCAAAAAACTTTCATGCTTGTGTGTTTCCCAGGTACTTGTCACAACTTATTTTGTACTCAGAGCTCTACAGGACCTGGGAAATAAAGCCAGCAGTTCACTTCTTAAAATTTTATAGTTGGTCTTCATTCCAAAAGTATTTCTAATGTCCAGAGTGATAAGTCCACAGTGAAGTCCAATTTGTATTGAAGAATAACAATATGCGTATGCAAAGAATTAAACAACTTGATGATCTTTAAGGTCCCTTCCAACCCAAACTATTCTATGATTCTACGATTGTTCGTTTATTGTTTTGGTGGATTTTGTTTAGGAGGTGGAGATTTGTGGTTTTGGTTTGGTTTGGTTTTAGTTTTGTTTTTATAAAGAACACACAGAGTGTTTAACTGCTATCTCCTATTTTCCTTTATTGCCTGGGCTATTATCAAACAAAAAAACAAATTGGGGACAAGATCAATAAAATCCAAAGTTACTGGAAAATCTACTAGCATTGTTTGATATACAGAAGATAAATTAGGAGTCACTGGGTCCATCCTTCAATAATTCACATTAACATGCCTCGGTGCTGGATTATTTTGCCAAAATAATGTTTCATTGAGATTTCAAAGCTTCTCTCCAGCAGGAGAATAGGTCAAGTCTATTCTTAAGGGTCTGTAGCCTCCATAAATGAAAAGTCACACTGCTTTGAACCGACTACATCTACTGTCCATGCACTTATGCTCTGCTAGGTTTTATGGCACTACTTACTTCCCAGGTAAAATCAGGTTACTGGTCTCAGCATTCTTCCTGCTCTCCACATGTGGTTATCATCTCTGTGCCTTTTAAAATTACTTTTTCTCCCTATTTTCAACGTCTTAGTGAATATCTTTGATTTTTATTCACCCACAGCAGCTTCTCTTAGTCACTCAAGTCTAAAAGAAGCAAGTTATTTACCTGTGAGCAGAGACTTTTCCCAGAAATTTATAATTTCCATGCAGACAAATTCAGCTTATTGGTTTGATTATGCTATAAAGCCTCCTTGGAATTCTCTACCCACTTTTAAAGTTAAATTGTGATGCACATCTACTAATCTCACAGTACTTTCCACACTTCAAAAGTAACATTTATAATGCAAGTAGCATAACAGGGCAGGGAAGGGAGTTAAGAAGATAGATAATATATAAGTAGACAAAACTTGCTCTAAAAAAATAATTATTTGCTTAAATTTATGCAGTGAATGTTCTATTTTTTGTTGGGATGTAAGAAAGAAGTTCCTTACTGTGAGGGTGGTGAGACACTGGAACAGGCTGCCCTAATTCTACTTATTAATAAAACAGGCACCAAAAAATACAGATTAATTCAATTTATACCATTGATTCATGACTAGATGATGCTCAATCATTCAGGAATGTAAATGATAAAAAGCATTTAATCATTAAAAAGAAAATCTGATGCTCAACGAGTGGAAAAACACTAAACTGAAATAAGTTTTTTATTTCTCATGCTCTCCTCATTCTTCTGAGCAGGACTTCCAACATGACATGCCAAAATGGGTGGGTGAAGGTGACTGTTGGAAGATTTTAATCTTTTTTCCCTAGAAACAAATATTCCCTCAGGAAAGAGTGGTAAGATGCCTTGTTTTTTTCCTTACTACATTTTTTAAAAGCACTGCCTTACTCTAGGACTCCATTTTTGGTAGGCAAGGAACAGGCAGAATTTGTAGATGAAGCTTTTGTATCAAAAATGTCGTCAGCAATAATAAAAAACCTCAAAGCTGCTTCCACAATGTAATGCTGATGAAAGATTGTGTAGCTATTGAAATCCATTAAAGTCATTCTGTTGTCTTGAATGAGATTTGGCTAAGAGCACAAGCTCTACAAAAGAGTTCCAAGAAAACCAGAAGTCCCCTGTACAAGGAAAGGGATAAAATATCTGAGGAAGCAGCAGCAGCAACATTATTCCATGTTCTCTGCCTGTATCTTGAGATTTATGGAAATAAGAAGCTCGGTTTTCTCATCCATTGCATTTGCAGTGGGACAGACAGACAAGACAGGCACACACTGTATTTTCATGACAACTCTAACAAGATAAATTTTCTGTATTACTTAAATAAGGGAGAGAGAGGCAAAAAGAGGAAGGATTTAGCTGTAGTCACCTTGATCTTGGCTTAGACCTTTCGAAGACTGAGTTACATCAATTCAGATTTTTCAAAAGTGAGTTAAATGTAATTTGAAAAGAATAAAGCTGAAACACTATAATCACTACCACCATGAAGAAGCACTTAGCCTCATTTTTAAACCTCTGAACAAGACAAAGGTTACTAGGCTACCATCCCTGTTTTCTCTCTGCAAAGAATTAAGTCATGCCTGAGGTTTGCAGTGATTATTCAGACAAGGGCAAAACACATATTGTAAGGGAAAGTGAAAACTGATTCATTTCCTAAGTGTTCAAACAGACACAACCCAAAGAATGAATTCTGTTGCCAATATTATTTAATCTTCTGAGACAATCCTGCTGAAAAACATTAGCACTATAGTGTATTTCTCATGAGTCCATATCTCACCACTAGCAGCCACCATCATGAACTGACTCTGGTGTCCTGTTGTAGAGAGAAAACCCATATGCCACTGCCTTGATATTTAATACATGTCCCAGAGCCTTACAAAAGAGTATTTTCATTTTATCTGTTACTTTTTGACTCGGCTTTGCTGTTATTTAGCTAATTACAGACATAAGAAGCATCATGAAGGGGCATCTATAGAGGAAAAAGCAGACATGGAGGAATATCATGTCCTACAGAGGTGGTCTGAGATATCCTGGGGCTGTCTTTCTCAACTGCTAATGAGGTTGGCTCCATGCACAAAAGCCAATTTAAAGGACAACAGAATCTTTTCTAAAGCTGTTAGGATGTAAATATGAGTGGGAATTAAAACCCCAAAACTACTGGGATTGAGAAGCAAAACACAGCTGCTTAGTAGAATATATCCTCACTTTCTAAAGGTTGCTGAGCATTTAGAACTTGAAAGAACAAACTGAAAAAAAAAATGGAAGCACTTGAAGCAATGGAAACCCAAGTCACTTAAGTCAGAAGCAGAAATCTTTTTTTCTCACTGGAAATAAAAAAAAGCTTTCTCAAAGGCTTTAACAAATACACCATCATATTTTCTACACAAGGAAGAAACCATCCAAGCAAAGTGGTATAAAAGCCAATAAATTAAATTAGAGGACAGAGTTCAAACATTTCTTACTGTTGGCTAGACAAAACATTGCTGCTAAGGTACTGCAGGAGATAAAGACTTTCCAAGTGAAAGCAATTTTATTCACTTCCTTATCTTTGAACATACCCAAACAAATGATGGCAGAGATCCTGATCCCTCCAGCCCTCCAAATTACTTGCAGTAAGAACAGCATTCAGTGAGTGCCAAGGATCAAGTGGGATATGGACTGCAGAGTGGGATGCCTCCTAACTGCACAAAAAGAGCTGCAAAAATATCAGGCTAACATGTTATTAATATAATGTAATATGTAATTTAAAAGGATTATAAAATGAAGAAACAGCCTCCTCAACACCACATATTAATGATAAACGACCATTTTACCATAATGCCACTTCCCTGCATAAAGCTGAAAGAAGTGAATATTGTCGCTCTGCTAATTAGTCAGAAGAAAAAGATGTTAAACATGTCAAGTGTGAATATTTTACAGTGTGAGGCAGACAAAATTAATTACTGGAGATGATATAAATACCTAATTATTGAGTATAATCTATAAATATGGAAATTATAACTCGTAAAAACTGGTAAAACTCCCATTCCTCTATTTTGCCTAGACAGTATGAAATAGAAATAAAAAGTATTTTCAGCAGTTTTTACACACAGAGAAAAGCTCTTGGGAGCCTTTTCTCCAGTAAGCACACACAGATCAAGGCACCAATGATTCTTCTAATCCAAATATTTGCCAGATGCCATTGCTTTCCTTAAAAATCTTCCAGCTCCTGATGAATCAGCTTTTGGGCTGTGAATTAATAGCTCCACTTCCCTTTTTCAGAACTGGAAAAGTGATACTGCCCATTCTAACAAAAGTATGGTGGATATTAAATGCTGGAACAGGAAACATTTCTTTCTGTTGTTATCCCTCTTCATCTGTGCAATGTTTTTTTTTCACCCAAAACTCAAGTCTTTCTCCTTCACACAAAGCATCCTCATACTGATCACACCTCACATGACCTCCAATTGTCAACTCCTACTTCGCAGTCTCTTCTGTTTGTTTTGCAAACATCTAGATAGCCAGAACTATGAAAAATCATCCAGCAATCATGCCCACAAAAGTAATTTTTAAACTATTGTTTAAAGATTTTCTTTACTTAAAAGTTTTCTTCTACTCTCAGCGATTTTGAGTAGCTGGTACCACTTCACAAAACCTTGGATGCAAACTACCATCAATGGACAGCAACTATGTCAGAAAGAGGTTGAAAATATTACTGGTTTTGGGCACACATCCCAGCCAAACACAAACACAATCAGATTTGGAGAGGCATGTTCAGAGACATTAGTAAGTGACACAAGAGCACTAACACTTAACTGCTTTAGAAATAACTATATTATTAGCATTAAGTCGCCCAGATATCTCAGAAGCTTCTGGTCCTTGGTTGATGTTTATCTGCTTTTAAAAAACAGCAGTTCTTATTAGTCTCCAAGTTCTGAATTTTTCTCTTTTAATCTGCCTTTTTTAGAAAAGAGAATGAGTATTAGAACCAAATCTCAAAAAAAGAACAAAAGTTGATGGCCTCATTGCGGTAAATGAAAGTGGCCTATGGACTATTTGCTAGGATATGGAGTGATAGGATGAGGGACAATAGTTTTAAACTGGAGCAGGGCAGGTTTAGCTTAGACATCAGGAAAAAGTTCTTCCCCATGAGGGTGATGAGACACTGGAAGAGGTTGCCCAGAGAGGTGGTAGAAGCCCCATCCCTGGAGATATTGAAGGCCAGGACTGCTGAGGCTCTGAGCATCCTGATCTACTGCAGGATGTCCCTGCTCACTGCAGATGGGTTGTCCTTGGTGGTCTCTGAAGGTTCCTTCCAACCCTATTATTCTATTACTGTATGCCAAGACTATCAGACTGGCACAACACTTCATAAAAAAAATACGAATTTGATGGTAATTTCAACTACAATGATGATGACAACCCAGGAAAACCTGTCTTCAGATACCTTGAACTATAGTGTATCTGAAACAATTTAACCTGAAATCCTAAAGACATATAATACTGTAAAGACCCATCTAAGACATTTTGATGTGCCTTTTGATTCCAGGTTTCCCATCCATTATTATTCTTGCAGATTATTCCAGGAAATCCAGACCACTCAGACTTGAAATTTTTTTCTGCCTCCTCAGTAAGTGTTTATTGCTATGATTGCCCAAGATTGCTCCTACTTAGCTCAAAAAACTTCAAGAACTCAGGTGGTGAATAATAGATCCCTTAATATTTGTTGAATACTGATTATAATCACTGATAGTGGTGTAATGTCTCCTCTTGAAGTGTCTCTTCATAGGTCAAATGAATGATGCTACTTACAGTAATCAGATATTCTTCTAAGATTCAGAACCTTAAAACTTTTTGCTTACCTTTGCTGACCAGTGCTACCATACATGTTGAGAAGCAGGGATCAAGCAAATTCAGAAGGGTCATTCTTTTAGGAAGCTAAGTTTTTGAATAAAAGGATTCTTCTTGTAAGTTGCCATTCCCTCTCCCAGTAGGATGCTTTCCAGATGAGCAAATGCTCAGAACTAGCAAACCCTATGGACTAGCCATTGATTCTAATGAGCTTGTCAGAGAACTTTGAGACTTTTCAACCCATAAACTCCATTTTCACTCCTCATTGCAGCCTAAATGCAGGTAAGAAAGTCTTCCTGACAACTAGAATGGTCTCTCATTTCTCTAAATCATACTGAATCTTTTAACTCCCAGCCAAACACAGCTTTTCTTTTTGACCATGATTTTTAATTTGCCTTTCCAGATGAATCATGGAATGGTTTGGGTTGGAAGGGACCTTAAAGATCATCTAGTTCCAAACCTAGATCACCTCCCACTAGACCAGGTTTCTCAATCCCCACCCAGCCTAGCCCTAAACACCTCCAGGGAGGGGACATGAAGTGATGAAGGGAGGGAAACTGCCTCAGCAATTGCATGTGACCATTGCTGGTCCTTCAGGGCAAAGGAGCCAGCCTCAAATAAAATGTTAAGCAGAAATGATGGCACCTGAACCACTTGGAATATCTGTTCATCCTATTCAGGGAGCTATTGCAAAGTGAACTTCAGAGCACAGTTTAATTGCTTGCAAATTGCCAAGATATGAAGAAATCTTTGCACAAGATATTAATGAATGGTTAGAGCAGGGAAAAGGTGAGGGAGGGCAAGAATAATGAAAACCCACAGGAGTTTCCTGCAAATCAAAACAGAAGTCCATATGCCAATACTCTAAAACTACAACCTAAATTGTCTAGCCCTAATTAAATCAAAAGCATTATTATTTTGGATTTTTTTTTTTTATTTCAGCAAATCCAGCTCAGCTATAAGCTTCAAAAAAATATCTAAAAAGGTTTCATCTTTCAATAAACCTATGCAGTTGGTCAAGTTATTCCTGTCTCCCAGACAACCTGCCAGCATTTATGACCCAGTGAAATTCCCAACTGAGTTGCTGATCAAGCAGTTAATAATTTAGATATCTCTTTCTTTTGTGGGCTGTTGTTTGCCATTAATGACAGGGCCACCAGCTAACAGCTCTTCTATCTATTTCCTAAATGGGACAAGTGTGAGGTAACACCACATTCATTAAATGAGCCAAATCTCTTCAGATGTCTTTGCCTGGAACCACAGTGAAAACAAAGAACAAGAGCTCCACTCTCATTGAGACTATGCCTTGATCACACCTAGAGTAATCATTAGTTGCTCCATCCTTTTAAAGTCCTGGCTTATTTCAAACTAGGATGTGAAAATACTTGCTACAGAGGTATCAGCTAATTGCCATCATTACTGGGCTTTTTACAACAAAAAAATGTCACTTCACTGACATGGAACTTATTAAAAGCATTATAATGCTTCACTTCTTTGTGTAATCTCTCCATTGAGCAGAGAATGAAATAACACAGAAGGGTAGACAGTGCCTTGAATCTGCACCAGACTCTTCAAGGAATCTTTTTTTCTACCTATTTCCCTTGTACTACTGATCTCCATGAAATTCTACCCTTCTCCTTCCTAACCACTTAGGGTAAAGAGGATGAATTTGCCACAGTGTCTCTTATTCCTGCATCCCCAAACCCAAATACCAGTGCATCTGTGTGTGGGAGTCCAGGCTATGCAGTAGATGAAATAATGATGCCTTCAGCTCAGGAAAATAATTTTTATCCAATAGGACCAAATGTGTTTCACCACAATATATGAGTAAGAGGCAATTTCCTGGGTGCTCCTTGAGTTCTGCAGCTTCTTCATAATTGAGCCCTTCATTAGTACTTTTTAAGCATCTCCTCTCATTTTCATTGCTTCACTGAAGGAAAATGGTACTTCAGCTTTACTTTATTTCCAACAGTAATATAAGTGGATATTCATTCCCCCAGCCCTCCTCTTTCAGGATGAGGATCTTACACAAGGAGTGGAGAAGAAAAAAAAATATATATATTCTCCAAAAGCCTGGCTTCTACAAAATAAAACCAATAAAATTCAACCTGAAATTTAAAAGTGTCTACTTCTGGTAGTATCAGAGAATTGAAACATTCTAGCATTACAAAGATAAGAAAATTAAATTCTCAGTGGTATTTTTTTCCTCAGATTGAAGGAAGTATAAAGAGGGAAAAGGCAAAAGTAAGGTTTAAAGTGCATGGTTGCACAAGTGTGTATTTAACTAACAATCTGCCCTCACTTCCAGTGTAGGATCACAGCATATTCAGCAACAATTATTGCCATTAAAAGATTTTCTTTCATATTTGCTGGAACAAGTGGAATCTTTGCAGGCTCCTTCCCATTTGCCACATTCAAGTATTCCTTGTGATTTTCAGATCTGACCATCTACAAATCCACCTCGGGGCAACTTCATACACTTGAGTTACAAAAGGCTTTGTAACTGTGACCACTAAAACCACTGAATAAAATAAAATTTAAAAAAAAAAAAAAAATCAAGTTCATGTTTTGGACTGAGTTTTTTTTACTTTTAACCTCATTCACAATTTCTTTCAGAGATGTAATTCTAAGTAATGTTTTGGGAGGGCAAAACTAGGCATCTATTACTTTTAAAGCATCCTGAATGTTCTCCAGCTGCAATTCCAGAAGTTTCTCCTACTAATCATATACCTTAGGTGCCTGTCCAGCCTCTGCTGAGGTCTTGGGTACCATGGTTTGTATTCTCATGATGCCCCTGTTTAAGCATCAGGGTTGTTCTCCTTCATTCTCATTTGTCTGTATAAAAACAGATGCTCAGCAAAGTCTGTTGCTCTGTAAAACTAAGAAGAGATTTCAGGAGTCCCTGTTCAGTTTAAGAAATGTGAAGAGGCAGCCACTATTGGTTTCAGTAATTTGGTACATTAGGAAAGTTGGGGATTTATTTAGTAAAGTAGGGGATTTATCCAGGAGGGCATAATGCTGTGCTAGTGATGAATGGGAATCAACCTGCATCACTGAACCAGAATGCACAGCCCAAGTCAAAATGAAGTGTTGAAGCACCTCAGGTGGTGTGGTACCATTAGAAGAGGGAGTTAATAAGAAAAATCATGATATGGAGAAACATTAGGAAAAATTAAGGTGAAAAAATTGTAAGAAATGAGGTCTGGCTACGGTCTATCAGAAGCTGACTTGCAGCCTAAGGAAATGTACTTTATCTCCTAGGCAGGTTGCTTAGGCTGAGCTCCAGAAAAAAAAAAGTCTTAAAAGCAGATAGACTATTTTAAGAGCATGTGAAAAGACAAAATAACCCCAGGAACAGCTTTAAGTCTTCTGCATTGACAGCGAACTATGAGATGCAGTTTAATGAATCAGGACAGAACCATAAAAGCCTTTTTTTTTAAATATTAATTTGTTAATGAAATCAGATTAATTAGAGAACACTGCATAAGAAAAATATGACAAAGGATCAGCTCTTGAGGGGGTTTTTCGGTATTGTTTACTAAAATAAAGTCTGCTTAATGCTGAAAAATAAACAAAGAAAACACCTGGAACAAGAAAAATAATTTAAAACTACATAGAAAAAGCTTTTAAAAAGATACTTTTTTCTTTTTTAAAAAGATACTTTTCTTTTTAAAAAGCACAAAGATGTGTCTGACTACTCTTGGAGATCTTTTTCATTATTTTTCACACTGAGCCTCATCCTGCATGCACAGAAGCCACTGGGAATTCAATAAAACACTTGGAGTCTACGAAAAGGTGCCATGAGATGTTTCATACTCTGTCAAAAAAATCTACATATGTCAATACAGGCCATCAAAAAACTAAACATGCAAACAAGAACTCCATTTCTACTCAGATTTTTGAATATACCAATCAATGCTAGATGCTTTTAAATCATATTTCTATGTTTAAGCTGGAAAAATCAAGGTCATCATATGCAACAGTGGAAAGGAGCAAAAAATTACCTAAGAATGTCTAAAAAAAGTGAATCACCCGTAATAATTTTCAATTATTTGACCATTATTATCATGTCCATCAGTTACTTGTAGAGAAGGGAATAATTCTATACAAATTCTATTCATCTTATTTGCTTTCCTAAGAAATTAAACTTACAGCTGTTCATTCTTCTATGATGTCTGTTCATAACACAGTAAACATGGTGAAAAAATTAAGGGAGAACTTACCCTACAGTTAATATAGTAACTTTTCTATGGCAATCTTTGGATTTCAGTGCCTCATCCCTACTTTTTCAATCCAGCCAGTTAGAAGAAAAACTTAAATTCCTACCTTAACACAACTTTTAATCCCTGATAAAATTATTTCAGTGATTGCCATTGTATTTTCTCCAGAAAAATCTGATAGAGGATTCACAGATAAACCTGCTGTAGAGCAAATTGTCAAATGCTTCCATAAAAAGATAAATTGATGTGATAAACAGTATCAGCTGTCCCTACATCCAGCTTTTTTAATGGGCTCAATTTTATAAACCAATATCCAGGAACAGACAGTGTTGCTGGGTCAATCTCACTTTCTCAATCCTATGAAAGTTTGCAGAGGAGCAATTATTAAACAAACCACAGCAAAAGGAGAAAGGAAACAGAGCAAGAGCTTGTTCTAGCTCTCAATTATCAGCAGTGGAATTGGATGCACCAGAGCAACTTTGCTGATGATGCCAAGCTGAGGAGTGCATTTGACATACTGGAGGGACAGAATGTCATCCAAAGGACAGGCTGGAAAGATGAAGTACAACAAGGATGAGTGCAGGTTCTGCACTTGGTCCAGGTCAGTCCTCATTACCAACACAGACTGGGAGGTGATGTGATAGAGAGCAGCCCTGTGGGTACTAGTGGATAAAAAGCTGGATGTGAGTCAACAGTGTGTGCTTGCAGATCAAAAGGTCAACAATATCCTGGGCTGTATCAACAAAGCCATGGTCAGCAGGTCAAGACAGGTGATCCTGCCCCTTTGCTCTGCCTGGAGTTACTTGTCCAGCTCTGGAGACCTCAATATAGGAATGACATGGACCTGTTGGAGGNTGGTGAGACACTGAAAGAGGTTGCCCAGAAAAGTGGTGAGGTCCCATCCCTGGAGACACTCAAGGCTAGGTTTGCTGAGGCTCTGAGCAACCTGATCTAGTGCAGGATGTCCCTGCTCACTGCAGGGGGTTGGACTAGAGAGGGTTAGAAGGACCCTTCCAAATCTATAATTCTATCTCTGCTGCCTGTGCTCCTACAGTTCTCACCCAGTGACAAAAAAATACTTGCTGTACATATGTCTGAAAACCATCCATTCCCCAGTTGCACCAAATCTATCCACCTTCCTCGTCAGCAGGACAATTCATTTGTATGGCAATCAGATAAATTTCAGAAGAAAAGCTGCCTCTAAAATAAGTGAGAAATTAAATATGACAAATATAGAATCATAGAATGGTTTGGGTTGGAAGGAACCTCAAAGATCATCTAGTTCCAACCCCCCTGCCATGAATTAAGCATCATGGCTTGTGCATACATTTATAAGACTGCCATATTTCTTTACTCTCCCTCAGGAAAACGAAGACCCTAAAAAACTTCAGGTGTGAACACTTCTTTCTTTTTCTCCTTTTCATCTGTTGAGTGGGGTTTTGTTTAAGAAGTTTGTTGTGTTCAGATAGGGAAATTTTTTCCCTTTTTTGGAGGGGAGGGGGAAGAATGGGGGTATGGCAGGGGGACTACTGCTCCTTTTACTGTTGATGGTAGGTTGTAACTCACTGGCACTATTTTCTTCAATTCATGCTCACCCACTAGTACTCAATTTTTTTTCATTGGTTTAGTGTGCAAAGGAGAACCTCAGAAAGGATGGTAACCCTGGGCACAACTACTTCCCCAAGGTGTATATAAGAAAAAAAAACTCCAAACCTCCCCAGAGCCATATTACAACTTGCATACTCAGCACAACCTCCAGGGACAGTCAGAATCTTGCTGAAAATGAACACAGAGAAGATTCATATTTGTGGAAGAGATTTCCAAAACTGATTCTATGATTCTGTGACTGTTTTTCATTAACATTGTGAAGCCAAAATTTTGCCTATAACATTTGAGTTTGCCTGTACACAGTTCTGGGGAAAAAAATGGCTATTTACCTGATATTTACCTCATAAGAATCACAATTCTTAACTGAAAAGGTAATTTAAAAGAGTTGGCCAAAGAAGTGATGAGAAAAAAAAAGGAAAACAAAGCTAAATCTAACATTATATTACTTAATATAAATGTAGACTTATTAGCAAAGTCTATTCAAAATGAAGTTTTATTGTACCTGTAAAATTAGATAGCATTTGGAGTCTGAAGAGTATTTATGGAATACAGTAGGAAACTTTAAGGTATCTAAATCTACTTCAAGCTAAAAATAATAGCAACACATTTTGAAAGGTGTGGCTAATTGCTACATTAATCAAGGCAAATCAAGCCATGCATAAGAATGGCTCTGGAAATAAGTAATTCCCTTTTATTTTCTGTCTAAATTTTGAGGACATAATTGTTTGAAGACAGAGCAACAGAGCCTTTTATAAGGAGATTCATTGAAGCCATTCCCTTCTCTTTTTTTTTTTTAGGGAATAATTTTAACTAGGGTTAAATAATAAGCACAAGACAAAGCAGCTGAAGCCAAGGCACATGGAAGGGAGATGAAGGAGACATTATTAATAATGGTGCTGTCACAGTTAATGATTTTACCACTTAGAGGCATGGCCAGTTAGGCTGGAATTACTTAGTAGCACAGGCTCTGAAACATGGTGGGATTTTCATTTGCCACTCAGCTGTTGGAGGAAAATGCAGGTGTTTTAATGAACTATGAAATCAGGCAGTAACACACTTCAGTTTACGAGACAGGCTGACTAGCATCAAAGTGATATATCATACATGCAAGATGCTGCTCAGCCTCCTATGGTAGAGTGAACTCAGCCTGCTCAACTACAGCAGCAGCCAGCAGATACTTCCCAATAAAAGCTCTGGGAGGCAAATGAGGGTGTCTGAGGACAGCTTTCAAGTGTTTTATTGCTCTGAACTTCACAGAAAGCAGAGTGGGGGGAAAGGTTTTGCATTACTCTTCTTTAGAGACTCCACACAAAATTTGGTTCCCAGCATAAATCAGATCCTCCTTCTAACTACCAGCCCTTTTTGGCTGAGACGTGCAGAGGAGCCCAGCTGGACTCTTTCTGGCAGCAACATCCCTATTTTTACTCTAATTGCAATGACATAGAGATTGAGAAAGTGACCCAGATCCTAAGTCTTGAAGTTCCCAAGCACATTAAGTTCCCTGATACAGTGCTTATGCCCAAATCACTCCACAGTTGGGAATATTTCTCATGGTAGAGAGACAAATGCTGAACAGGTTGCTTCACAAGCGAGATGGCAGCACTGAATGTCTTCTGGAATGAAGACTCCATAGCAATTACCAATGGGGCACAGGATACACCCAAAGGAAGGGATGGCATCCCAAGGGACCTTGACAGGCTTGAGAGGTGGGCCCAAGCCAACCTCATGAAATTCAACAAGGCCAAGTGCAAGGTCCTGCACCTGGGCTGAAGCAATCCAAAGCACAGATACAGGCTGGGTGGAGAGTGGCTTGAGTGCAGCTCTGAAGAGAAAGACTTGGGAGTGTCAGTTGACGACAAACTCAACATGAGGCACCAGTGTGCACTTGCACCCAAGAAGGTCAACCAAATCCTGGGTTGCATCAAGAGGAGTGTGACCAGCAGGTCAAGAGAGATGCTTATGCCCCTATACTGGGCTCTGGTAAGACCTCACCTGGAGTATTGTGTCCAGTTCTGGAGCTCTCCGCATAAGAAGGACATTGAGCTGTTGGAGCAGATCCAGGGGAGGCCATGAAGATGATAAAAGGGCTGGAGCAACTGCCTTATGAAAACAGGCTGAAGGAGTTGGGGTTGT
>VZTY01029987.1:0-17691 GCA_013400935.1 Turnix velox | reverse complement strand
CCTTTATATCCCTGGCCAGCTTTAATTCCACCTCTGCTTTAGCTTTCCTAATCTTTTCCCTTGTTACTCCGATGACCTCTTTGTACTCCTCCCAGTTAACTCTCATGCTTCCAATTCTGATACATTTTCTTTTTCCATCTAAGTTCTAATTGCACAGCCAACTTCTAGCAGCCTTAGGTCGTGTTCAGTTTACATAATTGTAGTCAGTCCTGACCACAACTAACTAGAATGATCTTAATAATTTCTCACCATGGATACAAAGTACAAAGGCTTGTCTAAAAACATGTTGTTCAAAACAGGAGTGAGTCTACTTCAAAAGTCTTCTCGAAATTGCACACATGGGGTCAGATTAAAAATTTTTAAAAGGCACCCGGGAGTTGCATGATTAATTGGTTCGTATTTAAGCCCCTGACTCTCAAGTGCAGGTCTTAACAGGTCTCAGCTGCAGTGCCCACAGCTGCCTCCAAACCCTGGTGCCTCCCCAGGGACCCCACACATCCCAGCAGCCTTCCAGGAGCTACCCTAGTCTAATGCTCCATCACCCGGAGGATGCTGCTCTCCCTTTTTGCTTCCCTTCAACTGGGACCTCAGCTTCACTTCAGGAGGCTGATTCCCAAGTGGTGGTGCCCACATGCTGCCCCATGATAGTTAACATGGTGGAGGTTTCACCTAGGCTGGGAGAATGATATTTGGTCCCTTACTGTGATGGGCCTTGTGCCTACTTCTTGCCATGCAGCCTCCAGCCTAATCAGGATCAGGAGCTACTGGGGAGAAACTCTGGTTTGCTCACTGTGGGGTGGGCAGAGTCCTGGATACCAGCTGAGATTAGCTCTGTCTGTATGTTCTCCACTTGCTATTCAATTGAAAATAAGTAAATGCTTCTAAACAAAGGGACCAGAAAATGGTGCTCTTCTCCCTCAAGCCTGTGAGACTTTTATGCCTTTCCTTTCCTCAGCTCTAGCTGCAAATTACTTTTATGAGAAGCCTGGCCCATCAGGCATGCTCTCCTCTCCTCTCCAGCGGGACAGGGGAAGCAAGGGGGAGTGGGGGCACGCAAGGGAAGGATGGATGAAGCCCTGTGTGTAGAATTCAGAGACCCCATAAAGCAACCGTCTCAATTTAAACTTTGACCTTTTCCCTCTCTCTGCTGTGATACACAACAGGCACTTACCAAACCCAAGCTGGTGAAATAACAGCCTTTTTATTTTTTGGGTTTTGTTTTGGTTTTACTAATGCTGAAGCTGTGCCAGAGGAAAAGTCAACCTTTTTTTGATCTTTCATAAAGCCTGCAAATACCTCCATGTTGCCAGTTTAGCCACAGGTGTGAAAAATATTTACTGGGTTCTATTTAAAACAAAATAAAAGTAAAATAAAAATCAGTGACCAAGTCTCCTTCCACTCTCAAAAATAATAAACCGTGCCCTCTATTAACTCTTCTTTAAAAGTTTTTTTCTTTTAGGTATAGAGAAGTGTTATTCCCCCTGGGGAGCACACTTTTAATTATAGCTACCACTTCATTTTTTGGTCTAAATTAGATTCAGTGTTTAACAAAATTATAGTTTGAATTAGTTGAGTTCCCTAATTATTTCAATTATTTCTATATTTTAGGTCTTTTAAAAGTCAAAAGGATAAGTCTTTTATGTCTCCCAGTCAGTTAAGGAAAACAAATGCCATTCCTACTTGATGCTCTTTAAGCTTCAGTGATTTTGTTATTTTAACATCTCTTAAATGTAAAGAACTTTTCAAGATGTCATTTCTCCCACCAATAAAATTAATTAAAATGTACATTTAAATGAAAGAGATAATTAATTCACACCATTCTATTTGCTTATTACTTGACAGTCAGGGTGTATTAACAGCTCAGAGCTGTGAAAAGAAAACAATCCAAAAGAGGCACAAATAAAACAATCGGCATCAAAATATCATTTTCTGTCACCATTTTCCTATGTTCCTATAATAAAACTGTCAACTGCATGAAGTTATTTTCTGCTTTTTATGAGCATGGATTATCCTCTCTTTCCAGTGAATTAATTTCACTGACACGGTAAATTTTTGTTTGTGCTTGTTTTTCTTTTTAATTTTGGAAGTCATGATAGTTATGGCTATTGCTATATTTAAACATCCCCTCACCCACCCACCTGAATGGCCGCCTGGACTATCAGTAACTTTTTCCAGTTAATTCTGTATAACAAGTCAGTGTTTCCTTTGTTTGAAAGTTGACTTCTAGCACCACTTGCTTCCAAACAGGAATAATACTAATTTTGATTTTTTTATTTTCTTAAAAGAAAGAAAAAAAAAGGAAATATATATCTAAGGCATTTGGAATTGTGAATGGAACATGTTTTGTTTCAAGGCAAATAAATAATGTTTGTGGAAAGTCTAATAATTAGCAAACCTCTCTTTTCTTGTACAGGGGGCTGTTACTGATTGGGGAGAGAGAGCTCCCTCTGGTAAAGCTGGGCACCACTGGCCTTTCCCTGGCCAGCAGAATAATTTCTATGCATCTACTGTCACCAGAAGAGAGGCAGAGAGAAACAAAGTTGGTTTTGTCAGCAGCTCTGATCCTGCTTCTCTCTGCCTGGAGGCAACTAGTCAATGCGGATGGGCATGGTGCTGCCTGCCCTAGCTCCTGGCTCCCTCCTGGGGGGCTCATGGGGCACATGCCAGTTTCCTCCCCAGTTCCCCACAGGAAATCAAAGGTTTTCAAGAGGTTGGACCTATGACTCATGTTTCTGACGAAGGCCCACTAATACCCTTTCCAGCCTTACAAGCCCCTCAATATCTGATAAAAAAAAAAAAAAGGTGGGGTACAAAGTATCGCTTTTGGTCAGAGCACTATGGAGAAGCAGGAGTTGTCACTTCGGCAGGTGGCTTGTCTTGGATGGAGAGCAAAGTTCATGCAGCCCACTTGGGAGAGCAATGGTGGGTGATGGGACATCTCAGCTTCTGGCGATCTCCCCCTTCACCCACAAAGGTAACTAGATAATGCCCTCCCCGGTCAGCTTTCAGGAAAGGGCAGGTCAGATTACTGAAAAGTGTGGGCTCGGTAACAGCCAAAAATATCTACCTAAAGCCTCCTTTATGAAGCTGTTCTTTGGAAGCTGTGAGAAGCGGCTGAGCTGAAGAGCCTTTTGCCGTACAAGCTGTGTTTGGCAGGACGAACACAGCTGATCTGTTCCTGATTGCATGGCCAGCTAGGAAGTTTTGACTGTGAAGACTCAGTGTGACTGTCGAGAAGAAGAAATGACCAAAGTACAAAGGCTATTTCGGGCATAACAACCAGTCATTCTGGATGCTAAGGAAATAGTCACACAGACAAACATCACAAAGAGTTACATATTTGCAGATGCTATGAGAACTCATACTGTTTCATCATTTCCATTGAAAAAAGGTCTGCTTTCAAGGATTTCAGTATTCACTGCTCAGCATTTACACTGAGGCAAAACTCAACACACACTATCTCTTGAAAAGTAAGGGGTGGTAAAAATCCTATTATACTTTCAAAGACCATCAATATCTTGTACTCTTGATGTTCTGCTTCCCACGTGGGATTTGAAAAGCATTTGCAAATGTTAATTATTTCAGTGTTGCTGTCAGGTAAAGCATAAATCGTTCCCATTTGATAAATAAGGAAGCCAAACACCGAAGAGGTTCAGGATGATAAAGAAACTAATAGCATAAGATGAGATGGGACCCAGTGTCACTAACTCTCTAACTTCTTTCTTCCAAACACTATCTCTTTCTTCAAGAGGTGCAGTAATGTGTTTCCTAGCCTCTGGGGTAGAAAAAGCAATGATAAATTTGTTTTATTTTTATTGTGATTTAGAAATGTACTTCAGTAAGTATATGCACTATCACCTTTGAGACTGCTGTACTCAGGGTGTTTGTCTCTGAGGTAAATGATTGACCATAACAAAAATAGATGCATTGTCACACTGGAACACTTGAGATTTAATCTTGAAACCAGACAGAGTAACGAAATTAGAGGTGCTAAAGCTGGGCATGTTAAAAAATGGAAGGTGGCATCTGTGCTGGGAGGAACTTTCCCACATTCACTTAGGTGGAAATACATTTTCACTTAGCGCTGAGAAACGCATTAAAAATTAAACAAAATCTAACACAGCCTTTCTACCCTGCGTGATTTCTTTTCATGTCATTAGGACACATTTCCTCTTGCTTTCTCATTCTTTTTTGCTTCAACATGGAAAGGGATCTTGAGCTCCTTGATCTCTGCATGTAAACAGATCACCAGGAGCTGGAGCATCAGGAAAAATACAGAAGTACTGGAGATGGTAAGATATTAAACATTACAGTTTCACTTCTGATGGGCTCAAAACCCCAGATGCTGCTGTAAACAAATTAATTTCTGTCAAGCTTGTGACCCCACTTGTAACTGCTGTGACCCCACTTCTGCTCATAACTTAGTTTTGGAACTGCTGCTACAGATACTGGACTGTTTATTTCAAACACTATACTCAGAGCTACTAACTCCTCCCCCAACAACTGCAAACACCAGGAGTTGGACTCCAAGAAAGTTATGAGAAAGGAAATTTTCAGATATGGCCACTAAAGGCTTTTCTTTGAGCCTACCTTTCTATTTTAACATCCCCATCCCTTCTGCAAGTTCATGCATGATAACCACAGTCCTACCACCCTCCACAAATTTACAGTGAGCAAAATAATGGTGGCCTCCTCTGGGAAAGCTTTTCTAAATAAGAAACCCAGCACAGGTACCATGTGCTGTCAGATTCTGTTGAGATCTTACAGCTTCTCCTTCATGTTGAAATTCCTGATGATTGATGCCAGTTCAGTGCAGACCACACCTTCCCTTTCTCCTTCCTCCAGCTGAACCTGCAGTCACATCTTCTGTGATGTGAAGGCTGTGTCACAGCCCCTGCTCCCATAAACTGCTGGCAGGGGGCAGGGAGCATGGAGCTGGAAAAGCAGCTGTCCAGGTTCCTGAATTTGAGATAGGTTTATTTCTCACATCTTTCCAAATAGCCAAGCATATTATACCTGTAGAGACCTTATGTCCACGGTTTTCTAAGGCATAATCGGGATCAAAACTGGGCTGGTATAATTTTGTGGAAGCAAGGAAAAAGGGAGACAGAGACCTGATTTTTGCAGAAGGAAGGAAAGGTTCCTCTGTTAGAGCAAGGGTTTGGGCTGCTCCTTGGTTTCTCTCCTTCCTGGAATGCTGGCACCAGGGCAGCAGCTAGCAAGAGCCAAGGAAGCCTCCCCATGGGCAGGCTGCTGCTAATTAGAGCCAGAATTGCCTTGGCTCGCCAGCTGCCAACACCACAGCTTGTCTGAGTGGCGTGTGGCCTTCAGGGCTTCTTTATGATGCATAAAGGAACACAAAAATATATTTTTCTTTTAGCACTAGGAATTCAGGTGTTGTCTGGCTTGGAAATCTCCCTGGCAACCAGGGAGCAAGGGGAAACAATGACATTATAAGAGCCAAGAGAGTGAAAGCCAAGCAACTGAGAACCGTTAGTGAAGTTGCCAGCTCTAATGGTTTTCCTTATAGGCTGGAGGATTTCAGACCCTCTTAAGGTTTTGGAGGGATAAACTGGGTATGAAGGAGGAATTCCCCTTTCTCCCACCTGCCTCCTGGGGAAAGTGTCACCCAGAGATGTGCCAGCTGCATCCCTGTAAATGACCAGGTGACCAGGGCTTTGCTTTGCAGCCACCCTGTTCTGCTCACCACTTCCCAAGAAGGGGAGGGGAGTGCAGTGATTGGAGGTATGTGATAAGAAGAGCTCAGGGAGCCACTCAAATAATGAATGAAGCTATGCTAAATTGTGTTCAGAGGAAGAGGTGCACAATTAATTTTGGAGGCTGCAGGGAAGAGGGAATTCAGTGTGCAAAAATTAGCCCATATTTATACAAGAGTGTGGAATTATGTTTTTCTGTCAGGAAGGAGTTCCTGGGGATGTAGCATGAATAATTGTAGTCCCATCTTCATCATACATCTCCACCACTTATCAGAGAGCTTCCTACTCTTTCTGTCAGTGTTATGTGTCAAGTCAGGAGTCGGAACTGTAGCTGCAAGACACAGAATCTGAGGCAAAAACAGGTTATCCTTCCCCAAGGCTGTGGGACTGTGTACAGCAGCACTGCGCTGGGATTCAGGGCAAGAGAGGGTAGGAGAAAAGCATCAAGTGGTCTCTTTGTGATAAAGCACAATTTGCTCATTATTTCTTACAGCAGTGCTGTGAAGAACTCTGTCTGAGCAAGTAAACACAGCTCTGACCAATAGGACCTAATTTTGAGGTGTAGATACCAGGCCTGAACACCACCTGGTACTTGTATTACGCTCAGTTCTGACTTACTACATCTGTCGTGTTATAGCCGTTTCTTTGTTTTGCTGATTAAGGAAAAATTTGTGGAATGGCAACGAATTAAATATGGAAGAAAATTCTATGATAATGGTAACCCTGTGGCACAGACCACATAAATGGAGTTGTAATTTAGTTCTGAAAAATCTCTCCTTGCTTTTCACAAGCTATTTCACAGTTGCTCTGTATGTTAACATGTTCCACGCAGGGGTCAGCAGTAGTTAACCATAATGAGGTAATTACAAGGTACATTGAGTACAGATGTATGTTAAGGGACATACATTAAGGATGTAGACTAATGGTGCTGTGGTGACAGCAAGTTCAAGACTTGTAGTAACATTCCGTACATTGAATGCCTCTAATAACATTTTTTTCTTGAGTAAGCCTTATCAGCTTTGTTTTTCCTGACTACTGTATGTTTTACCATGTGTATTTTTATCTCTGTGTGTGGAAACTAATGACAGAGGTCAGGAATGTCAATCTAATGAAGCAAAACAAGCAATAGGTATGTTTGTACTTTTTGGTCCAAGCATTCTCTATAGATTTAAAATTACCCTATTGTTGTTAAAATGAGAAAATATGGGGAGTTTATCTTTTTGTGTGTGATCTGGAAAAAAAATAGCTGAACAGGTGAAGAGGGAGCAATAGGACAGTTGTTCAATTGAAACAGCTGCATTAAAGAACAATCATGTGTGCAAAAGGAATTGAGAATGAAGGGCAAAACATAGAATGAATGGCACAGCTCTTGAAGATGCCTGAGCGACCTTAAGTGAGGTGGTGTGAGTTCTCCTGGCAGGAGGCAAGCAGCACCAAGCACCCCAGTAGGGGCTATACAACCTGGCTACAGGCTGACAAAGGTACCACCTTGTGTGGTTAATCTGCGCTGAGCAATGTGCTGCTGGGATATTACCAACAGAAACACCTGAGCTGCTAATTTAATACCAGATCCCCAGCTACAGAGATGTACAGATCACATCTCTGCAGCACAAAAGCACTGAGAACAAATTCCTAATCTTCTTTTGGAGAGAATGAGGAAATTCACTGAGGAAGAAGGATGGGGATTTTTGAGTACTAAGGATAGTTAGTTGCACTTTGGGCCTTGGGATGGTTTAATATCAATCAAAAATCCTATTCTATAAGGATGCTGCATGGATAGTTTTATTGATAGGTACCTAATAATGAGATATTATGATGAAAAAATAGCAGAAAAATCTCGAGAGGATATTTTCTGGTCAATCTGAGATTTGAATAGTATGTAGTTCTCAATGCAGGAAGTTGCAGACTTAAAAAGGACAGAAAAACTATTGATGAGCTTAAAAAACCACATCCTATGCATTGAAAGAAGGTGCATTAGTCAAAAAAGCATGTTAATGTTTAATTAAAAGACCACCACCAAGATGGAGGATGAATTTTGATTAAATTGGCACCCTCATCATAGGTATTTTTCAAAAGGGATGCTTGATTTTATTACTTAATTACTTTAAATTGTGGTATTCCTCTTTTCAGTAATAATTGTATATAATTTACATTCTTTATTATATCTGATTTGCAATTAAGTCACTGTAGGGAGAATAAATCTTTATCTAAGCAACACACTGAATTTTGTGTGTGACTTATGCACAGATGTATGCATGCATACATGTACCATGGAGGCATAATAGTTCTTATATAAATGCACACGCTTAAAGTGGGAGTCTTTATTTACCATGCTAATGTATTTGTATAATCATGAAACTATAGGTTTTAGCAGTACTGAAAGACATCATCAAATTAAACTTGCCTTAGCATTTCCAATGTTAAAACAGTCAACAAAATCCTAAAAGCGCACAGCACATTTCCCACTAGCTAAAGAGCATATGGAATAGATTCACAGAACTCTCCAGTTTGGAAGGGACCTTCCAGATCACCAAGTTCAACCACTAACCTACTACTGCCAAAACCACCACTAAATCATGTCCCTAAGCACCACATCTACCCATTCTGAGGATTGAGATCCGTCCACTTTCCCAAGCAGCTTTTTCCAATGTCAGACAACTCTTTTGGTAAAGAAAATTTTCTGAATATCCAATCTCAGCCTCCACCAGAAGGGATAGTTTCTTTTTAAAGTATAGATTTTTCCCCAGGCCAGCCCCTCTTGCTCCTAGTGCTCGGGAGAGAGCAGTGAGAATCACAGGACAGTTACGGCCCAGGATCGGTCTGGGCTGCCCAGTAAAAGAACTGGAAGTACTAACCCGGGCGTTTTGCGAAAGCTGGATAGCTCACAGAAACGCCTGTCCACCACCACCCCACACCCCTTCGCAGCCGTGCCGGGGCTTCTTATGTTTTTATTTCCCCGCCAGTCTGGTTCCTTTCACGGAACACCTCGGGGGCTGCCAGCCCCTCGCTCGGAGCCACCGCGCCCCAGTGCACCGGGAAACAGGGAGCCCGACTCCGCCGGGCCGGAAGCCGAGACAGTGCCTCCAGTGTCGGCCGAGGGGTTGGGGCGGGGGGGCGCACGCGGCACAGCGCGGAGGGGACTTCTGAGTCAGCCCCGCGCCCCAAACAGAGATCCCTGCCCGGGCGGCCTAGTGTGAGACGCCACCGCTGACCCCCTCCCCCAGAACGGGACGGAATCCCTCCGCCCGCCCCGGCCCCTAGGAAGGCTGAAGAGAAGGATGGAAAGAAGGAGGGATGAATGGATGGAGGAAGAGAAGGAGGGAGAGAGGGAGAGAAGGGGGGAAGCCCTCCCTGGCTACGCGGCGGTGGAAGGTAATCGATCTTGTTTAGGAGCTGGTGCGCAGCTAACACTTCCTGCAGTAATTTGTGACCGTGGCTATTGATTGTCCACGTCCCCTTCGCTTGCCGCCCCGACGCCGCGCAGTCTGGGTGGGAGGAGCCCGGCCGGGCGGGGAGGGGGAGGAAGTCCCCCCCCTCTGCAGCCGCCTTCTTTGGGGGGTCCCTGCGTTAGGCCGTCGTTTCCCTTCTTTCTCCTGCTTAGTGGTTGGGGGTCTTTTTTGTTTTTTTTTTTCTTTTCATTAAATTTTTGCGAATGGACTGGATGCCTATTTACACATTAACCGCTTTTCCAAGGTTTTCTGGGAAAAGCCAGTCGGCGTGCGATTGGGTTTAAGTAAACTTTCAGATGCAGCTCACCCCGCGTTGAGCAGCCTGGATAGGGAAAAGGTGTACCCCCCACCTCCGTCCCATGGGCAGGTCCCGCTTTCCCCTGAGGTGGGGTGGGAGGCGGGTAGGGAAGCAGCGGATCTCGGTGGTCGGGCGGGTGGCGGGCAGAGAAAGGGGGAAACTCTGAGCGGGGCCGGGAGGGCGGCTGGAGGACCTTCAGGGACGGAGGTCCCTGACGGCGCCAGGGGAGGGAATCTCCCGCGGGCTGAGGCAAGGTTTTAGGACCTGCGGTCGCGGGCTGGAAGGAGCCGGCTGCGCTCGCCCCGGTAAGGCATGTAGCCATCTCTATTTTGCCCCTTTTAACTCTCCCCGGCGCCCTCGCCCTCCTTCCCCTCACGGTTTATAGAGAGCCCCAGCGGTAGTGACACAAACAGATGTTTACCGGCCAAAAAGGCGAAGCAAGAGTTTGTCCCGCTCCCGACGGCGGCCCTGGCCACTGACCTGTCCTCAGCCCAGATACCCTCCGTCGGGTGGGCTTCCTGGCTGCGTCGCGTCCATCCCCGGTCCCCCGAGCGGAGCAGTAACCCGGGACGCAGCTGCTTGCTTCGCTCCTGCGCTAAGCTTATTTTTAAATTTATCTGCGCTTTAAATGCACCTACTTCCAACCCCACACCAAAATACTCAGCACTGATTGTTTTTATTTCTTTTTTCTCTTGTCTCCTTTAAAAGACCGTGTTAGTCGTCCCTTCGTTCTTTAAACAACATGATTCGTTTTGGTACTCCCTCCTCTCCAACACCCCCTTCCCCCTCCGCCCCGTCCTTTCGCCAGGTTCCGTGGATGAGGCGGAGGGCTCGGGGCGGGAGCTGCCCGTTTTCTGAATGGTGGCGAGCGAGGAGGAGCTGGAAGGGAAGCGGGGATCGCTGTCTGCCGTCGAGCTGCATTGCCCCGATCGTGGGAAAGTGGCTGCACGTAAAGCAGCAGATTCTTTGTCCCTGTTGTTCTTCTGTAACTGATCTCACTTCAAGTAGAGGGGTGGAAAACTTCAAAGGCAGATCAGGCTGTTGGAGGTCGGGGCAAGAGCACAATCGGCTCGTAATGCACCCACTTCGCTTCCTCCCCCCTCTTATTCCTTCTCCTCCTTCTTCAGGTACGAAGGGTTGGATGGGGTGGGGGTTGAGGGGAAGAGCCCTCCGCTCTCCAAAGCACATCCAATCAATAAATAAAACGCAGATTCTGTAAAAAGAAAGGGGCGTTAATGCACCCAATTCAAACACATAGGCTGTACTTTTCCTGTCTCTCCTGCCCTTTCTAAGTAACTACGTTCTAATTATATATGTAATTGTGGTTCAGGTTTGTTTTGTTTGCCTTTTTTTAAATCCACCCTTGATCAATTTTAAGACCGTATAGTTTACACTGTAAATTATCATGGAACAAAAAAAATCGCTGGCTGGCACCAGCTGAGGGTTGTAATTCGTAGTGTTTAGCACAAAGCAATCTCCTGTGGCATGCAGTTTGAGCATCGGAGGGAGGAGGGAGTAGGGATGATGCCGTTACAATACATAACCACACTGAGGACATCTGCCTTTCCCAGCCAGCTGCGCTTGGGACTTCTATCTGCCAACACGTGAAAACTATTTCTAGGAAGGGATATTCAAAGGCACTGAAATGTGCTCTTGCACTATAGTCCTTCAGAGCACCATTTCAATAGATTAGAGTAGAAAAAAAATGTAGCTAGTTTTGTTGACTGGTTCATAGCATTTTCTGAATATGATATTTGGGATGTCAAAAAATGCACACAATCAGCTCTACATTTACACGTCTCCATCCTGCCTATCACAATACCCTGAACTTTTTAGGACTATGAGAAAATTGAGTTTAATCTTAGGTAATAAATTATTTTGTTACTTCACACTGCTTACTGGTATGTCTTGATTAAGCAGTCAAATACTCTTTGATTACATCATACTTTCTTCTTAGCTAAATGTGCAAACCTGGAAATTACTGAATTTAGTGATTAACTGCTTAGTTGAGTTCAGATTCCTTTCCCCCATCCCAGTTTATGCTCATTTAGCAGTCAAAAAATGCATAAAAAAGCTGCTACTCAGACTTATCTCTGAGCCTATTTTGTGACTCCCTTGGCATAAAAAACCCCTGGTAGCACGTAGTGGGCAAGTGATTCTGAATGCTGGGTTGTGCTAGCAGCTATAATTTAGGTTAGTCCCACGGATGGTAACTTGTAACAGGAATTTGATTATCCTGAGAGACAACTGCTGGTCAATTTGACATCTCTAGTACCTCAGCTGTCAGTTGTGTTTTGCTAAGGACAAGGGTTTAGTGATTCTCAGAATTTTTCAGATAAGTAATAGTATTTTTTAAAAATTAAGTATAGTATTTTAGCATTCTCTACTTACATAATAACCCTTCTCTACTTGTATTGCTCTACTTGTACGGTCAGCAATGGCCAGCTTTAAGTGTAATGGTTAATTATGTCCACATAGTACAGGGTAACTTAGGACATTTTAAAGCCTATTTCCATTCAGCTGATTGCAGCCTTCCATTTGTTCACCTTTTACAACATAATTTTTTGTCTGGTTTCTGTCCCAGGGTGGATTTTTCAGTTCTGTTTAAATACAAACATGGAATGCTAAAAGCATATACCTATTTTTTTAATATTGTAACCATATTCTCAGTACAGTTGTTTTTTCAGTGTCGTGGGGTAGAGTTTTAGGTTCTTTCCTAGGAAGGATCCTCAGTCAATTAGGAACAAGCCTTCTAGTAAAGCACTTGTTGTGATCACTGGGGATAAATTTTTATCAAATGAATGTGTTATTTAAAAAAAAAATTCCTCACATTCAATTAACGCAGCCCATGCTGGCTAAGAGAACTATCATTGCATTGTACATTTGCACATGGAATAGAAATCGTATTATAGGAATAAGACTATCATACATCTGATTTTTTTCCCCTTGGATGACAGCTCTCCTTACCCTCACACGCCCTTTGGGTCCCATCTGGGTAACCTTCTCATAATTGCAGTCTGTTTCAAAACCTCTGCCAGAGTGGGAACTGGGGCTTTTTATTTTGTTTTCTTTCTCTTTTTTTACTTCCTTCTGCTTTGTTTTGCTACAGGGAAAACCAGACAAAGGGTGGGCTTGGTCCTGTGTAGTGTCTAATGAGAAAGCAGTTACAGAGCACGGGCTGGGGGGGAGAGGCAAGCAATACAATGGCAGCAACATGGAGGCACTCTGTGGAACAGGTTGATGGAGTTCCACACCACAGAAGGCAGTTTGAGGACCATGGTTATGAGAGAGGATGCCCTAGTCTGGGTTCTTAAGAATAGTGCTAGTGTTCGAAGGGGATTTGGGTGAAGTTGAAGTTTGGAGTAGTGTTCCACTAAGCTGATGACTCCCTCAGACTTGGGTTTTCAGGATCTCTGAGTCAGGAAAATTTAGGGTTGTCTCCATGGGCGCTGCTAACAAGGACTTCAACTTGTGGTTCAGAACACCTTCAGTGCTGCTTAATGTCATAAAACAGGACAGAGTAGTGGTGGGACATTCAGCAACATGCTGCAGAAACATCACAATGCCCATCACTACTGGCATACTGTTAAACATTTTGGACATAATAAGATTTTGGGAGCTGTAAATGAGAAATATAATCCCTCTTCAGTTCCTTCTATTTTAAACTCTCACTTATCAGTTAATGGAAGAGAAGGCATTATCCTTATGAGGCATCATCTTATAGTAAAGACTGTAGGACAAGGTATACTGAAGGTGCTAGGAATTAATCTTGACATCTCTCCTACCTTCATTCATATGCCCAACATTCCTGCTGGGCACTTTGCAGAGGGTAAGGAGAAACACTTCAAATATGGAAGAGATCAGATATCTCTGCCCCATCATTAAGGTGGAAATGGTATGTGACTAATATCAACATGGCTTGAAAGAAAGGAGAGGAAGGGGCACAACAGGGCTGGGTGGCACAGGGTAATACCTAGAGTGGCACAAGTCAAATATCATGTAAGATTCCAAAAAGATCATCCACATTTTCAGGTGTCATGGTTTAGTCTAGATTGGCGTATGACAAGATGACAGATGCTCTCCACATCTCGCTTCAAGGAGAGGAAGAAAAGAGATATGAGTTTACAAGAAACTAAGATAATTCTACAAAATACTATTAAAAATTAAAAAATACAATTAAACATATAGAATATAAATGCATGCAAAGCCAGATCAAGTTCTTAGATGTCATGAGCAGACATTGGGAAAGTTCCAGAATGGAATTAGTGACAAAAATGGGAGCATACTGATCAGGAACAAAAGACAGATGAGCTGACGAGACTAGGTCCTCCTTAGGCATTAGCCACAAAAGAAACTCATCCATTGAAGAAGAGTACTCAGAGAATAGCCAAACACAAGAAAAGCCAATATCAGAGGCACCAATCTGACTCTTTGGTCTCTCAGCTTTTATACCAGGCATGGCAGATGGGGATGGAACACCCTGTTGGTCAGTTTGGGTCACCTGATCTGTCCAGAGGTGTGACTCCTCCCCAGGGTAAACACCCCAGGTCAGTTGACCCTGCTTGCCACTGAAACAAGTGTGAACCAGAGCCTATCACTGAATAGAAGATTGTCCCTGCTCCACCCCAAACCTGGATATTGGGGATTGGGGTAAGAATTTTACACTTGTTAATATTATTATACATTCTCAATTATAATGCTAATGACACCTGTCCTTTGTTTCTTTGTCAAGATGCACTTAAATCTAAAGTTACATCGATTGAGGTTTTTTTCCTCTCTTTCTTATGTTGCTATCTTAATGCATCCTTACCACATGACTATTGGAGAAGCAGTGTTCTCATTTCACAGATGAGAAAACAAGGTGAAGAGAAATTCTAAGTAAATCTTGATGAATATGCATATTTTGAGGTGAAACCTCAGTTTTTCCTTGATGTAACAGGTCTTCCTGTTCCCTCTCTGGTCTACACTGAATGCAGACTTACAGTGGGACCTGGGCTCTCCATCACAATCTCTTATGTTATACAACAGAGGAGAAACTACAGCTCAGATCCTCTTCTCTAGAGTACCACGTATGCAGCCTTGCACCAGAGCTATCCATGCATGTGTCCCATGCCCAGATCTTCTCAATATAGTGAAATCTGTCTTTCCAAATATGCCCCTATTATAGGTAATGAAGACTAAAAGGTACTTTTCTAGTTCTATGATAGTGCTTGCATGCAAAGCTGGTTAGTTCTCAGGGAATAAGCTAAATATATTTAGCACAGATGGTTAAAGAAGCTCAATGGTCATCTTGAAAGTGACCCAAATAGACATACAGAAGCCTCTGGCATTGCTGGTTAGTGAACCCAGACCTCCCCAGTGCTCCTTCAGTTTGCTAAACACGAGCTTCACACTTACTAATACCACCCATTCTGTTTCCCTCCTTTTTTTTTTTTTTACATCTCTCCCTTTAGCATTTTCCTACACCTTTTACTCTTCATATTCTGTTTTCTTTCACTTTTCAGCTTCAACTTAAAATGCTCTATTTAAAAATGCAGGGGCCAAATCCTCAGAGCCAGCCAAACCACACATGGTGCAGGCCCAGGGTATAGGGAGGGGGAAAGTGGCTCTAAGCCATTTTTCATCTCCCTGGATTCTAGGTTGACTTGATGCCAAAGTGGCCCCTGGCATAACTGAGAGCAGGAATGCTCTAAATTACACTAGTTAGAACAATTCCCAAGGGCCTATCCTATGCCACTTGCTCCTTTTCCGCCTTGACCACCTATGAAGGCCTCCTACACTGCCTTATTTTGTGCAGGGATTTCCTACATCAGGGAATACCCAGCTGCCCTATTACGGTACAAAGGTGATGGAGAATCATTCCCTAGGCATTTCCAGTGTAAATAAAGCAATTCTGTTAAAGAAAATTACAGAACTAACATAGCGTTAGAATTTGTCATCTTAATGACTTTGCTTGAACATCACATTTTTCCTTCCTACCTTCCATGTGTGCTTGATAGGGAAAGGGCTTGTTCTGAATCATCTTCAGGATGAAGGCTGTGTAGGTTGAGTAAAGAATGATCTGAAAAACGATACAGAAAAAAAGAAAAAGTACCATTAAAAAAATCAGTAACATTTTTTATTTGATGCAAACATTGCATTGTGGTTATAGCCATGCCATTTCCAAAAGAAGACTGCCATTATGGAGATGCAGTGGAAGGGCTGTAGCTTGGGAAGACTGAAGTGAGACTAAAAGGACTGGAACTGATCATATCCAAAGACAAGTAAGAGTTTATAATAAAAATCAACTAAATATAATCTCAGATTGGACCAAGAGCTCTTTTGCAAGAAGCATGTCTAGTGAAAGATGGCAAGCTGAAAATCAGCCCAAAGAATTATTTTCTCATATGAGGAGGTGTTGACTGTATCACAGGAGATTTCACCAAAATCCTGTAGTTGAAAACACAGGAAGATATTCCATGTGAGGTAAATATGATAACAGGAGCATCCCATTAGAGTTAATGGTTTAAAAGATTAATGCTTTGTTTAGGGAATAAACCCTAATGCTTTATTGTTCAATATAGCTCATGGCTTAAGAAAATTTTTTAAGGATGAGAATGCAACTTCATGATATCAGACCATCCCACAGCTACCTAGAAAGGACTTCTAGCAGCTTAATCTAAGGTTATGTAGTTATACCAGTTGACACAACTTCCTGGACTAAGCAGGTCTCAGATACGATTCTCAAATACTTGTATAAGCAGAGAGAGGGAGAATTGGCTTTGTATTTGGGGAAATCCAAATTATTTTTTGGGACCGCTGCATGCTCTCACATTATAAACAATTATGATTTTTTATCAAAACACATATTGTCAGAATGGACACAGTGGAATGTGTGTTGGAAAAAAGAAGAGTTTTAGAGCTAAGCAAGTTATCTTCAAAGTGTGTGGGAGTTTGGTCTTTGAAGTGTCTGAAGGCTTGAAGTAACCTTTGAATTTTAATTACCATGCAACAACATATTATCTTATATTTGAAAGCGTTTTTCTTGTACCTACTTCTTCAACTTTTATGATGGAAAGTTTCCAAAAGGGCTGTGGTTTGATCTAAGCACTCGGTACCTGTGCTGGGGCTCTGGTATGTATCCTGTAAATGTTTCACTCCCTGCATATCAGGAAGCCCTGCAGCCTCCTCACTCAGAAAGCTCCCCCAGGGAGTTGAGGAGAAAGGTTAGTGATACCTTCTTCGGTGTTTTCCTGGAACTATTTATTTTGGAGAGAGGGATTTAGGGTTGGAAATTTTGAATTCCCTTTTAGATTCTGTCTAAGGATTGTAAAGATTTACAGAGTAGGAAACTACTGTTGTATGTTAGCGCTGTTTGTAGGAATGATTGTTGTTCTGCCTTCCCATGCATTGCTGGAAGTCCTAGGTGCAGATATAGTAACAGCACATGTGAAATAACATCTGTGCAATGAAACTGCAATGGCAGACATCTCCTTTTGAGTAAAAAGAGGAAGACCTCTCTGCTGAAGGGATCCTTTCCCATACCTCTTTGCTCAAAAGTCTCAAATAAATTTTGAAATAAAAGATGGGACATTTTTACAGACTCATTCAAGAGATTTCATTCCTTAAGTCTCCTGAGCTACTAGAACTGTTGTGTGTTGGAGAATTCAGAATGGCAACTGTATGATAAGATTTTTCAAGAAGTGTTACTGTCATCAGACATCTTTTGAAGGAACAAAAAGCAGATCACATCTGTAGGACAACTTTTTTTTTCTGTATTTCAGGCTCAAAGGCTGTTCTTGTGATCTGAGGCTATGTTGCATTGCAATTTTGCTTCAGAAAATGGAAAAGTATTTTTTTCTGCAGTGGATCATTTGTCTAGCTTTTAAACAGACAAACAGCATCAGATAGCTAGCATGCAGACTTCTTGCAGGTCAGTAGGTGTTCAGATTTAATTCAATTCAGTAAGATTTTATTGGCCCGACAAGTTACTCCAGCACATGCACATGCTGAAAGTTTAGCAAAATCACACCTACTAAAATTGACCTCTTTTATAGGGCAATTTGTGAAGCACTGGTAGCACTCCGGTGGCATGTTACAGCATCAACACAGGCTTTCTGCACTTTCTGCCAACACTGACTAATAAAAGCAATAGGAAAGATCTGAATGGGCTCTATTTTTCACAGATAGCTTAAATAATCATGTGATGGCACTTTCAAGTACTGAAGTAATTCATAGAATCATAGAA